>CACKRE030000057.1:35931-52777 GCA_902602495.3 Ectocarpus sp. CCAP 1310/34 | reverse complement strand
CCCCCCCCGACTACGTATTCTGCAGGCCCTCGGCGAACCACACTTGCCCTCGAGAAGCATTCCCATAAAGCGCAGATCGGTGCTTCGGTTTCACAAGGAGCAGCTTGAGATAATGGATGATTCTGTTGGCCGCTTCTCCCCGGATAGACGATCGAAGTTGACCCCTCCTGATCCCCAGCTCGGTCCCAGTTGCTACATACTGTTCCGGGAGACAAGTCATGCCGAAACACGAAGATCAGATTTTCGAGATGTCGTGCGTACAGTATGACTGAAGATGTGACGAACCTTGCAGAGCGGTTTGTACACTTTCCCGCATATCATTAGGCAAGGAGTTCGGAATGAAGGCACGCCGCGCACATCAGTTGCCGTGAGCCGAAACATCAAACGTTCAGGTTTCACGTATGCCCATTTGCCTACCTTGCCGGTGATGGACGACTGGTGTTAACAGGCAAATGTCCCGAATGGATATGTTTTCTGGCACCAAAAAGAGCGGCGGCGCGGGCACCAACAGCTGGCCGGGCCACAGGAAAACCAGCAGTGGGATGGGCTTTCTACTCTCTTCCGCGCAGCCCCACTCGAGGGTGCCGTCTAGAACCGACGACAGGTCACCGTGGGAGGCGGCCTCGATGGCAGCGCCGGCGCCCCCACCGTTGCCGCGACCAACGGGCGCGGGAGTAGCGCAGACACCTGTCGCTGCCACGTCGACAAGAGCGGGGCAGCAGCGACGGGGGAGCCAGGGTCAGCCCGCCAGCAACATTAGTGCTGGAAGGCTCGAAAGGGCTACCGGCGGAGGCGGCGGCAATTCTGGCGTTGATGGGTGCCGTATTGCTTCCAAGACTCCCGCGGGGGTGGCGGTAGCGCATGGCGTAGGGCACAGCGTCGGAGCGGGGGATAGCCAGCCGCCTCCCCAGGGCGACGTGAACTACCCCGATACGCCGCCGCCGCTCCGGCGCATGCAACGGCGAGGGAGCCTGGTGAATCGGGAGGTGCCCCCGGAGGATGACCTCAAGGAACCCATCGAGCCCGAGCTCATGATCGGAGAGATTCAGGTCCGTACACACGATGTTGTATCCTGGTCGAAGAGGTTTTGTGATGCCTCCCTCGGCACCAACCCTTGGTACGCCGCCCTCTTTTGCCCTCTACTCGGCCCTCCCTCGAACAGCTATCTCTGTAGATGTCATGCCGCCAGCAGCTATGCATGTTTTGTTTGATCTCCCGTTGGCTCAGGCTTCCTTCCACCACTCGATTATCTTAGATTGGTTGATCTCTTGAAAAATGCTGTGATTTGTTGCCCCGCGTGGTCGAAACGCCGAAGATCGAACGGCTGTCACTGCTCGTCTTGACAACTTTTCCATCGACTGATCCTCATTTGGTTTGACATTCACCCTGGAGGCTTGTAGCCGCACTCTCGTATCTTGCTGAGCTGCTGCTGCTGCTGCTGCTGCTGCTATTGCCGCTGCTGCTGTCATTCCTGCTGCCGCCTTGCTCGTGCTTCAGAGTATCCGTCTACACGAGGAGATCGCGCTCGTGCGGAGGGCCATCGTGTTGATCATGTTGAGCCTCGTGGCCGCTGTCCTCGTGCGCGAGTTCGCAGGAGAATTGTGAGACACAGGGCGAGGGCAAATGACACCCAGGAAGACGTAGATGAGACTGATAGACAGAGTATATGAGGCTTGGCAGAGTCAGAGCTGGCTAGTTGGAGAGACAATGATTCTCCCTAACCCATCAGGTTCTGTCGGCATAGCATTACTCCCTGCAGACGACAAGACCTGTGGTCGTTTTCTTCATACATAACTCAGGATCTGTGAAATCCAAAATCGCATCAAGTATGTGTTGGGGCTATACACTTGTACTGCAAACGCCATGCGTATACCACGTTGCTGTGCGTGGGGGGTCAACATTGCTTATTTTCGCGTTTCGTTTTCATGCAAGCAACGCGAACCCTCTTTCTCGAGTCAATCAACCCCGTTGCAGCGAGCCCCTCCACAAGCGCCAAGTTATCGGAGGATAACAGGGTGTTTCGTCCGACACATCAACCTTTGCGCAAGGATTCCCTCGTTTGTTCGCTGGTGGTTTGGATGCCGCGCCTACTGCTGTGTAGGCATGGGCAGTGGCGATATTGGTTGCGACTCTTCCAACCACCTGCTCGCACACGTGTCTCTCTGCTTGTGCAGGGACAAGGACGTGAACATTCGCGAGGTTGTATTTTTCGTGTCTTTGCTTCTCCTGTCCTTCCCGGTGATCCGCTTCACCGCCAGACTGTTCGCCTTTGTCATCACCACGAGGGCGTCCGGGCTTCTCTATAGGGGTAACCGGTGCGTGTTAGCGACCGTACCATTCAATAAGTACCAGGCGTGTTCTCCGTTTGGGCGGGTACGCGTAGCTACGTACACAATTCTTGAGTGTGGCCGTGTCCGCGAAGATTGACTGTGTGCTCCCCATCGGCTCTCAGGCAGAGTGTCGAATGGTTGATGTTTGGCACGGCGTGAAATTGGTACAGCGACTTCCCCCTCCCCCCCAAACAAGCAAGCAATCGTGAAACACCTGCGGCGTTTCCACCCTCGTTGTATTTTGTGCGTGATGCGAGCAGCTACTACTTCGTGGTCGCTCTTCACTACGATATTGCCGTCACCATTTGGTCAGTCGTGGCCAGGTACATTTGGAAAGAGCTGTTTCACGAGTGGGTGTACACGGACGACAGTAAAATGGCGAGAACTATATTCCGACACGTCAGCCCTGTGCTCGAGGTATGACCCGTGTGTCGCGGCGTGGTGTGGAGTCTTTTGCACTACAGCAGTACCCGGCCGGCCGGCCGCTGTTTCGAGATGGTTGTTGTTTGATCGTTGTTGATTTCTTCTTCCGTTGTAGTGGTGTTCCCATCTCCGAGCAAGTAGGCGTGTGCGCAAGTTGTTTTGCAAGTTGGTCGAAGACACTCGATCCCAGTCGTGGAGGTGGGCCTGCCACCCTCCGTTTCCTTCTATTGCCGGGGGAACCATTTCCATGAATGACCGAAACTTTACTGTGTTGTAGAGGACCTGTGTCCTGTCTACATTCGCGCATCTGGGTGTTTGGTGTACTCGAATGCGTCCTTTGAGCGCGGTCTTCGCGCCTGGTGCCCAAACTCCACATTGCCTTGCTCGTCCCATGTCACTGTTAGCGCGTTTGACGTGTGCAGAAGGTGCAACAATGTTTACTCCTTCTAATATTTGGCATAACAGGTTTTTTACAATTCCTTTCCTTCTGGCATGTTTGTTGCCAAGCTTCCGCGGTCGTCGCCCCGGTTTTGGGGGCATCGATTGTCCGGGAGATTGCGAGCGAGCGACTCACCATACCCACCTTCGGTGGCGCTGGGCAAACCGATGCTGCTGCAAGACGTCGACCCGTTGTTCGCCTGTAGCATGGTAGTCTGGGCCGGCAGCAACCATTGAGTGTTCGCATCGATGCAGGCGTTGCATGAGGCACCATGGTGTGTGGAACTGTTGATGCAAACAGCCCCGCCCGCTCTGCCTGATGTCCGATGCCCTTCTGCTTGGTGACCGACGAAACAGTGCCATCTCGCCCTTCGAGTGGGCATCCTCTTGAAGAACTACTTGGTGCTGCTCGTGGCGACGTCATACCTTTGGAGACCCTACCTCCAAAGGGTGCAGGTGAGTTTGTGCACATCGTCACCTGAAATCATGGGCAGACCTTGAGCGGTTTGCTCATTTTTTCGCGGCGGTTTTTCAGTAGTGTTTACGACGACGTCTTTTCATTCGTCTGCTTCACTGCTTCTGGTTGGGCTTTGGTATGCTTTTGCGTTCCCCACGTGATTTTGCGTGGTTTGGCTGGGTCGGAGTATCTGCCGTGTACCTCCGCGCATTTGTGGCGTAGTCGTCGTCCCAGAGTTTATTGTTCATCACGTTGCGTTGAGGTTTGTGCCTTTGTGCCCAAATGGTTTCGACTCACTTGCCTGTGTTTCTTTTTTCATCCTCTTCCGGATGCCGAACTTCGCCGGGGCCAACAGAGTAGCATCCTGGCGCAGTACATCCTGCTGCTGCTCACAGACTACTGCACCAAGGGCTACTGCAACCCTGGCGACCAGAACTTTGCGATCGAGATGGGGCGGCAGGGCATCAAGGAAGGGAAGAACATCTCTCTCTACGCAGTCTCGAAGGCCATGGGATTCATTCCCCGAAACAAGCTCGGGCACACATTTTTCAGGTATGCAATTGCGCACGTGGTGTATTTGAGGCATGTCTACTGCACGGGTTGGCGGCATGTTTTTGTCGTCCTTGGTTGTGTTTTCTGGCATGTTTTGACTATGGCCGTCCCATGGATTGATTCTGTCCGGTGGTGAATCACTTTACCCTCGTTCGTGGCTTGGGGGATCGACAGGCAGCTAGCGGGAAGCAACACGCTAGATTCGAGCAAGGACGCGACCACGCTCGGGAACTTCCTGTTCGATCAGCTCATCATCCGCAGCCGCCCGCCGCCAGCCCGACCCACCACGAAGACTTCGCCTCCGCGCAAGAGCCTCGCCGCTGCGTTCACCGGGGCCGGAGGCGGGAGCATCCGGATGTCGCGAGGCAGCCACGGCGTCGGGGGCACGTACAGGGCTCTCCCCCGCTTCGGCGGTCAGATGCAGAAGCGAAACAGCGAGTCGATGGCGGTGCCCGCCTCCCCGCGGACCCCCGTGGCCTCTCCGAAGAGGTTCTCGACGTTCGACGCCGGTCGCCCTCAAGTTGAAGGAATGCCGTTGGCGATTGGCGGTGGGGGCGGCGCTGCGGCGGGTAAGGTGCCGGTTGCCAAGGCGGTCTCCAGCAAGGCTTCCAGCACCCTCAGCAAGCTCGTCCCCGTGGCTGGGCGTGCCTCGTTGATGTCGTCCGGCAGAGGGAGTGCCAGCGGCGGCACCGAGAGCAGCGATGTTCCCGGCGGTGATGCCGGGACCACCTCCTCTGCCAACACCTCCCCTGGCAGAAGCAGGGGCCGCCGACGTGAGGCTAGGACTTGTGTGAACGGGGTCGGCCTGTCGATCGCAGATGGTTCTGGGGGGGAAATGGAGGCGACCGGTGAAACCGGCACGGAGGGGGAGAGCCCCGAGCAGCCGGTGGTTTCAACGTCGCCGAGCGGGCGCGATACGAGGATAGATCGGGCCCGGGTTCTTGCCCAAAACAGGAACGTTTTTTCCAGCTGCAGCAGCGTCGCCAACAGCAGCAACTACGGCGATAAGGAGTGCGGCGACGGCGTTGACGGAGAAGGCCGTCAGCAGGACCAAGAGGATGGAGTGAAGGGGCAGGCAGGGCGGAGTGGTGAGACGGAAGCCGAGAAAAAGGAGAAGCCAAAGCAGGAGGAGGTGCTGGTGCGGAAGACATTTTGCCCGGCGCTTGAGCCGGAGCTGCTCGACGTGGCGTTCAAGATCTTCGACCTCGACAACAGCGGCACCATTACCAAGGAGGTGCGGCCAGAATAGTCGGGGCGGCAGTACACAAGGTATAACCGGCACGATCAAGGCAAAGCTGTTTGTGGCGCAAACGACGACAGATTGTGCACGGGCTTGGTTTGTGTCGAAGGACATACGGGTGACTTGAAAGGTCCAAGGACCGATCCTCATTGGAAGGTTGAGCATGCCGACGCTTCTCGACGGTTGTGAGGAAGAAGTGTCTACACGTTTTAATTTGAATCTGGCGGGGGGATCGCATCTGAAGGGGTTACCGATCACGTGCACGCTTGATCCGTTCTCTTGCTGTCCGTTGAACCTCGTTACCCAGCTTGAAGAGGACCCGCCAGTACTCTGAAGGTAGACCTCGATATGTGTGATGGTGAACGACGTATGGCATGTTCCGTCTGTTCGTTGGTTCCCAACACGGTTTGTTTCTATGTTTCGTCTGGTCTCAACGTTAACTGTAAAGGAAATGGTGCTGGGCGTTGTCGGGACATTCAAGGACCACAGGAGCCTCGCCCACACCCTGCAGGACAGCGAGCACATCGCGCAAAAGCTTGGCCTCATCATCATGTGTGTCATCCTCTTCATCCTTTTCGTGAGTGAAATGCCAAGGGTCGAAAAATTGCGCGTGTCGCGACGCAAACGAGTTTGCCACGTGCGACTGAGTGATGCTAGTGGACGGTGACCGGGGGCAATATCCAGTGCAGCCGATGACATCCCACGCATTCGCGGTGTTGTCTTCCACACGGTTGTGGTTCGAAGGCCATACCATGCCGAAGACGTTCACCGTATTCATGTTTTTCGAGGGCCCATCATTAGCCATAGGCATGCCCGCCCCCTTGGCGTCCTCGAGGAGCAGGTTCGTGCCTCCGAAAGGTGAGCCTTGCAAGAGCCACTTATCTACAAAACGCTCACCACCTGCCGCACCAATATCAATGGATTTTCAGTTCGTGTGGCTGTCGATCTGGGGGGCGGACGTGGTCTCCCTGAGCGTGACCTTCGCGTCGTTCCTGATCGCCTTCTCCTTCATGATCGGCACCGCGGCGAGCAATCTCATGTCCGCGGTGCTCTTCATCTTCGTGTCGAGGCTGTACGACGTCGGGGACCGGGTGCACATCTACAGCGGCAGCAACACCCGAGGCGAGGAGCCCACGAACGTCACGGTCGTGAAAGTGGACCTCATGACGACCGTGTTCAAGCGCTGGGACGAGCAGGTGGAATATTGTTTTTGTTCGCCTCTGGTTGGTGTTCTTCCCGTTGTTCCTACACATGCCAACACCGAGCAGGTGGCGGGAGGGGCGCTGGCGCGTCCAAGAGGGTCGCGGGAATCATGCGGGCCCCTTCTTGGCATCGGCCGCGCTGGCAGATAGACCGACGGAAAAAAGACATCGTCGAAGAGGAAACAGTTATAATGCTTCCATTAATGGCGCTCTCCCGGCAGGGTGACCTGGACTGGACGGACAATGTCACCCTCCCAAAGCTTGTGGATCCCGAAGCACGTGCCGTGATTTCACCGCTGGTCCTTCCCACTCATTGTGGGTTCAGGACGATTTCCCGTGGTCACGAGCTTTACCCGAAATATGGTGCTCGAGGACAACGGGACTTGTAGACACGAAGACAAGGTCCAGACACCGATTGCCCAAGTGCCAACGTGCAGTCTACGAAGTCCAGCAGCACAAAAAGACGGGTTCTGACCCCAGTAAACAAGACAAGCCGAAAATCGGCACCAAACGAGCCTCACACGAAAAGCGAAGTCATGTTGGTATGTAGTGGTGTTGGGTCATCCCACCCCAGATTCGTAGGGCGAATATCGTCATGTCCTCGCTCCCGTTCCCCATTCACGCGCTGTTTCACGTTCTGCTCTTGTTGCTGTTCCAGGTGTTTTATATGCCGAACCATTTGCTGGCAACGAAGACGATCGTTAATATCCAGAGGACGGCGCACCAATGGCACGAGTTCATGATTCAGGTGTGCTTGCCGTGGCAACAGGTTGAAGTTTTGAGTGACTTGGAGTCGGAGGCCAGGAGAACGCTGTGGTCTCCGTGCGAGCGGCACAATGCACAAGATGGGTGGCAGCATGCATATGTACGACTTTTTCGGGGCACTATTCGCCTAGTGTGCTATGAAGTGAAGCAAAGGGCGAACCAAGTTTAGATGTATTTCGATGAAATGCGTGCGGCATTCGTGAAGGTTAGGGCACCACAGGGTACGCAAAGTAGAGACAATCCATTGTAGTTGTGTCGTCAGGCGAGAGGGTGGCTTCGAGCATACGCTTGTAGGGCACGGGACGTTTGCATGTGGTCAGTTTGGGAGCTCTGCTTGACTGGTCGCGGGCGAGCTCAGGAGATGCTTCCGAATCATGGTCGTATTATTACATTTTCTGACGTGCCGGCAGCCTGAAATGTACGGTGCGATTGAACCGCCATGCTATCGTCCTTGCTGCACTCTTCATTCGCGTTCGTTAACATGGTCCGTGCTGTTCGCCTCTCTCTGGATGATTCCGGCGTCTATGATTTGCCTCCAGGTTGCAGCTACTACCACCCCCGAGAAGCTGACAGCATTGCAGGCCTCGCTGCAGGAGTTTTCCAAAAGCAAGGACAAGCCGGAGGGTACGTTAGACTATTGGTTGCGATCGTCACGGGTGATCTTGTTGTTGTGATCGGCAATAGGGTTGTTTTGCTGTCGAAGCACGTAACACCCCGTGGTCTGCTGGAATCGCCTCTATATGGGCATGATGTACTTCTCAGAAGGGAGCTTTCATATGACTGAACAGTTCCACGTGCGCAAGTGTCGCTGAATGGCTCAGGCGCTACTGGAGGATTGGCTCAACCTACATGTGGTACGTTCGCACGTCGAGAAGAAGGATCAGAAACCAACCTTTTTGTTCTTTTTTTTTGCGTTTCTCGATGACGGCGCATGGCAGGGCTGTACCCGCGCATGGGTTTCTCGCTGGTGAGAATCGAAGACAGCACCAAGCTGACGATTCGTATCACGTTCCGGCAAAGGGGCAACTGGCAGGTGGGCCAAGAGGCGATAGTGGTCGTGGTAGAAGGCAGTACATCTGTCAAACGCTCCCGCTTCCAAGCTGTCATGAGCAAGTTCTGCCGGGGAATGTGCAAAAGATTTGCCGTGAAGCGTGATGCTGGCCCATTAGGGTAACCTCAGGGTGACCTGCCGGCAGGAAGAACGACTGAATAGTGTAAGCTTCGACGGCGGGCACGGGAAGGAAGACTAGGCGGCATTCGTCACCCCTCTTCGGTGGGGAGCAAATGTGGCCAAGGGTATGTAGAAGCTTTCCTGGCTGGGAACAACTTAATGCCTCGCCCATCCGTCCCTCTTGGCTCCTCCGCTCCCCCATGTTTTCCTGTTTTGCTGGCCATACCGTATCGTTCGGTCGATCTGCTCTTACCCATCAGAACATGGAAAAGAAGTGGGCCTGCCAGAGTATGTGCACCTGGGCCATCAAGAGCGCCTGTGACAGCCTCAACATTTCGTACTTCCTGCCGGAGATTCCTGTTCAGATGAAGGAGAAATCGGCCTAACTTCCTTTCTCCGTATTATGGTGCTGCCGTGTGTTGGCGCCGGTGCCCTCCTAGAAATCGCACTCCCGATTGCGTGAGTATATTCTTGGACGTGTGTGCCTTGCCGTATGGTGGCACTAGCTTTACCTGCTACATTTGGGAGCGTCATTCGAAAACCCTTCCTGGCTTAGGTTAGATGTAGAATCAATATCCGGCCCTCCGAATGGTACGCGTCGACAGAAAGCACTAGCTGTCTCCTCTCATGTACGTGTCGTTTCTGGCTTGTTGTCCACGTCCAGAATCATTTTCATGTACGCACATAGCCATATGTATGTAGCCCAACCACGGTGAACCTTCGTCGTAGATCGCACGGGGTCAAGATGATTTCCGACCGTTTCGAATGTAGAGAGTGGGTGGGAGGCTCGGGTGTTTCGCAACAACGTCAACCAACGCGTTGTTGTTGTACCTGTTATCTGTGCTGGCATGGTACCATGGTATCGGCCCGGTGACGGGATCGCAGAAGGGAATCCACGTAAATAGTATTAGATGGCAAAGCGGAGGAGGCGGGTTCTGCTTGTAGTGTAGTCCCCGCTACCCGCTACCCGCAGGGAAACCATGATTGCCTTTGGGCCAACCACCGAACACCACAGGACTTTTTCTTTTCTGTATATTTGATCTTCAGGGCAGTACGGCGCGCTTTGGGTTTGCGCAAAATATTTGTTAGATGACAGCTGCTTCTTTTCTTAAATATGGTTCGCTCGAGTGAAACGCGAAGGGGCACCCGGCGGGCTGTCACTCGCATTTTCCATGTCTGGCCCATGTTCCGTTCTAATAGAAAACGTGGGGATAAGGTTGAAGTGAATGTGCTGCAACTGTTAAGGCGTCGTGAAAGTGTACGATAGAACCATAGTTGTTGGGCTTCGCGCGAAGAGTTGCGTGAGTTTGTTCGCCTTTTCGTCAGCCAACAATCGGCAAAGCCCACAGGCAGACGATTTGTCCTAGATATGGTGTGTGTTCGCGTGTTTGGTACGTCGTGCGTGTGCGTTCGTTTCGGACGCTGTGCCAAGTTTAGTTGTGTCGTTATTCTATCTTGTGGTCTCACGTATTTGTTTTTGTTGTGCGTGGTGTTCTACCTGTTCCGTGTTGAGTTTGTTGTATATGTGTTGGGCGTGTTCGTGATCCCCATCCATTTGCCTACGAAACCGTTGAGGTTCGGCGTTGCTAGCGTCTTTGACGAGAGGGCTAACTTCGCCTTCTCACCTCGTGCCTCGTTTATTCATTGTCGGGGCATTGAAGAGGTGAGTCGATGCTAATTGCTCTCCACAACTGGGTGTGGCACCGAGAAATGGCCAGCTCTGGCGAGCTTTTGTGTTTGTGGTGCGTGCTTGCAACAATCGTCATGTCGGGGCTTTCGATCAGAACAAGTTTTATCTCATATATTGGCCTGCTCGACGTACGTGGGGCGTTTTACCGCTGTCTATTCATTTCTGCTGTTTTGGTTGTTGAAGTGTTTGCGCGGTTGAGAACCTCGTATTTTTTCTGTTGCTGTGACCCCTTCATGATTAGCTGATCGCAGGTGTCTATCTTCGGCCACCATCGCTGTTGAGCGACAAGATACTGGTGCAAAACGGTGCGGGCTTGTTCGTTCAGAAGCAAATCATGGAACAGTTTTTTTGTGGCGATCAGAATGAACCGGATGGAGACGGCGGCTCCTCCGTTGTCATGGCCTTTTTTCGGCTGATCTGAACTCGGTGGTGAGATGCGACCGTGAGGCGTAAACAAATGTGGGCATCACGCTTTTTGCGAACTCCACCGTGGCGCCAGCG
The DNA here is from genome assembly GCA_902602495.3 of Ectocarpus sp. CCAP 1310/34. Classification (NCBI taxonomy): domain Eukaryota; class Phaeophyceae; order Ectocarpales; family Ectocarpaceae; genus Ectocarpus; species Ectocarpus sp. CCAP 1310/34. The sequence continues at coordinate 42,008 of CACKRE030000057.1, read as the reverse complement.
CACAGACTTCCCGATTTCGTCCGGGCTCGAGAGCGGAAGTTTGTGTGCCGTCCACACTATTTCCGTTTACTCAGACGCCGCCGACCGCTTGCTTCACGCCATACGGCGCATGTCGGCACAGCGCCAGGTTCGCGCAATGGCGGGCGAGCTGATCCGGTGTGTTTATTGCACAGCCGCGTGTACTTGTCTGCCTGCATGTTTTGTATCGTGCCTTAGCTCGCGCTGTTCCAGCCTGTACGGGATATCTCGCTCAAAGTGATAAAGGAAGCGTGAAATAAATGGGTCGCGACTTTCAGTTCCCATGCCTCCAGCTCATCAAGGGTGGTTGAGCACGCGGTGAGTCCAAAAATGCAAGTCATTGCTAGCGAGCTTCCGCGGGGTGTGACACCACCGAGTCATTCGCGGACGCTTCTCAGCGGTTCGAAAATCATCGATGGGTCATGCTACGCACACCACAAGACTCAGCATGTCGCTATTTGGACAAGAAGCTGTAGCATCAGGGGTTTCCCAATAAGAGAACCGTCAACCGCGCACTGGGGGCCATTCCTGGAATATCGGATTCGTTTAAGTACACACAATGCACGAGTCCGGACCCATCTGATGCAGGCGCGACAAAAAGGGCAACCGCATGGCTGGTATGATCAAGCGCTTAGAGGGTGCATTTCACGGCGCGAACATATAGTAGTGACAAGCACAAGTTCCGGCCAATCAACAGGATACATCACCCGACGCCACTTGGATCTCAAAGATCAAGCACACACCTCAACGGCGGAACAAGCGAAGGGACACCCGGTATTCATTGCGTCAAGGCACTTAATCTTCACGGTCTACGGTCAACACACAGCTTTCGTAATCTTCTCGCTTGCTCCATCCACAACACCTCCGATGAACATTCCGTCAGGATACCCACGTCCTAACCTGTACTTCCGACTTCCTGTTGAATCAGACGACAGGAGAAAAATCAGTGCTACACATAAGCCCTCGCAGTCAGACTCCCTCATGAACACACAACAAAAAAAGTCAAGGGCTGTTACCAACAAATGGGCACTTTCAGGTCGATGCATGAACACAGGGAGAAACGAGGAGGGGAAAACCCGTCAGTGACAAGGATCAACGAGAGTATTCATGTCTCACTCGAGCACTCAACACCACACGTGTTGTGATCAAATCGCGAAAAATCGCCGACAGCCAGATAAGCATCCTCCACAATGCAAACACATAAACCCCCCTTTTCACAAAAGCAATTGACACATGCGCAACTCAATTTGGGTAGATAACATACAAGGTTGATGGGTGTTTGACCGGCGGAAGGGGGGGCGATCGGTGGCCTGCCACTTTAGAGTAACGCACCGTTGCCACTTCAATGTCCTGGTTGCAGAAAGGAACGCAGCGACCGTGGAGACTAATGATCCATGAAAACAGAGGAAAAGGCCCCGGCCAGTATATCCTTCCCGCGGATGTCTTTACGTCAAGCTGCTGAACGACTGATACCAAGGGCGGAACACGCACTCAGAGAACAAGTGCCATCTTGGGGTTTAGTGAGACGGACACCACAAAAACACGCCAGAAACTGTAGGATACGCACACAATACAAAACAACTCTCACCGTCCAACACTTGGCAAGCAGGGCACAACTATATTAAAACAATGAGTGGCCATGGCAGGCGGTACTCTACAAACGGGACTTCAAAAAATCAAGACATCTTGTTCTTCATAACGACAGGAACCTCCGGCAGATAGTAGGTGATGCCAATGGTATCGCACGCATTCTTGATGGCCCAGGTACACATGCTCTGGCAGGCCCATTTTTTTTCCATGCTCTGGTTGATAAATCGACGGACAGGCACGCGGAATCGTAAGTTGGGGACAGTTACAAGCCATGCTGCACAAACTGGGAGCGGCGACGGGATGTTTTTGCTACCGTACGACTTTCGCACGGGAGGCTGGGGAACCAACGCAACATTTCGAGAGGCGAAAAGCCACCAAAGGTCAAACCCATTTCACTGCACAGCGGTCGGCAACCGCGACTTGACCAGCCGTGTCAGCACATGTCACAGAGAGAGACAGCGTAGACTGCATGAAAGCCCATGCACTTTCTATCAACTGGAGAAACAATGGTCTCAAGCGCTTTGTTGCCATCGGCACAGTCGAGCACTAGATCGACACCATTTCTCTTCAATCTCCACCACCCTCCCCTACTCACCCATCCGACCAAACCACACCCCACCCCACGGTTGTTCTCTCGAACCCGTTCGGGTGTCCTGTTGCGTCAGTCTCCATCCATACTCTAGCACCGCTGGAAAGAAAGCAAAAACGAATCGGCTACATCGTTCATACCTCACGATAAGGTACGATGGAGAGCTGCCGCCTTACTTGCTCCTTTCACGCTCCACAAGAGCACACACAACGGGGATGCAAGCCCAAAACCGCGAAAATCAAGACGCCTTGATTACCACCATGCGGAGGATTGCCCTGCTGTATCTACCACGCTTTTGCTTTAGACTCACCTGCCAGTTGCCCCTCTGCCGGAAGACAATCCGGATGGACAGTCTCGTGCTGTCCTCTATTCCCGTCAGCGAGAAGCCCATGCGCGGGTACAGGCCTATTTGTCGCCGGCAAAAAAAATTCAAATGAAGCAAACCGCGGCAACAATGACATATCTTGCCATTCGTTGGTCCGTTGCAACCCTTTGATCTCGAGTTTTTAACGACAAAAGCAAGCTTCTGCCTGGGCGTACAGTGCGCAATGCTCCAGTTGCTACGTCGATGCGCCACGACAGGTGTGTTCAAGGTATTTCTTAGAGTTATAGGGAGCCCATTTTTCGACCGTGTGAAACTAAAGCGGCGCAGACGCACGTCGTGCTGCATCTTGGCCGGAATCGCACATTTCATAGGGTGTTTTCCGATGTGTTCCATCAATCACCGAGCAAGACCGGCCCGCATACCCGAGAAAAACAGACGTCACGCTTTTGAACATGGGCACGCACGCAGCGGTACCTTCAGGCTTGTCTTTCTTCTTGGCAAACTGTTGTAGGGCGTTGTGAAGTGTTTCCAGCTTGCGGCTCGAGGTGGTTGCCGCAACCTGAGATGACATAGCAAAGCAAAAAGAACAACGGTATAGAGGGGAGCACGACACTAGAAAACTTGCGCCCGGCTTGTACAGCGTACACCAGGTTCGAAAAGACGTTCCGTGTTGAACTCGTGAGACTGAACGCTGAATGGCAAAGCAACCAATTCGACCAAACAAGAGAGCGACAGGTCCCAGAATAAACAGCGCCTTTACTGATCCCGGCACGCTCGCTCCTGAATGGTGCCTGTCATCACTCTGGACGATGTTCCCCGCGAACCAACTATCTACTCTTGAGTGGGTTCTCGGGCTACACTCTGTACCCACACCAAGGCGCGTGTTCACTTGCTCGCCGGACGCTGTACTGCAGAATGTGTAACTTCAACCCGGGAAGCTGAGAAAGCTGAGAAAGCTGAGAATGTGAATGCGCATAGTTTCTAAATCGGTACTCCTGCTATGCATGCTCGTGTGTCGATGGTCGATATGAACAAAAATCAAGTATAGTGGATCGAAAACCACCAACGGAACCACGTCTTCAACCACCTCTACAAGATGTACAGGGCCCCATGCTCACACAAAATCGAACAAAATAGCGCCTCGTCGACACAGCACGCACGTGAATGTAGAACTCGTGCCACTGGTGAGCCGTCCTCTGGATGTTGACGATCGTTTTCTCCGCCAGCAGGTGGTTGGGTATGTAGAAGATCTGTGGGCACCATTTGCGAGACGCCCGACCGACAAGGTAAACAACAACGCGGGAGTAGCGCGGGGGTTACGGCGTATCCGGAGGGAAGCAAAAACCAAACGAGAAACAACTCTGTATTTTACGTCTAGGGAGGTAAGCGCTTGACACGGACAGATTGTGGCGAGCGACTTGCACGCAATGGACGCAAAAGCCCTTTGCATGTAGAAACTGCTGAGTGCGAAAAGGAAGAAACATAATTCGGGCAAAACGTGTGTCACGTCAATAACCATGCCCCGATGGTGCCGTCGACAATTGGACTTCCTGCGTGCACACGCAGATATGGGAGTTCGAGCGCGTGATGCCGAGCGAATCGTGGTCTTCCGCTGAATTGCACGCGGAGATACTGGCCTCTCTCACAAAAGAAAGCTAAATAGATTTGTAGAGTTGTGAATCGGTACGAAAAAACGATATATTTTACATCGGCTGCGCAGCAGCCGATATAACGATATTTTCTCCGATATATCGCCGTAGGCGATATATCGGAGAAAATATCGGGCGAGCGCAGCGAGCCGTGATGGGGGCGAGCGAAGCGAGCCCCCCCATCGGCCCCCCCCGGCTGGTGAGGGGGCCTCGCCGGAGGCGCCGCCGGAGGCAGAAAATTTGGTGCATTTTCCTTTCATTTCCCGTCAAAATGGGCCCAAATGCGGCATCAAAAAGGGCTTGACTTCAGCTGCAAACATCGCACGGAATGTAGAAAAAAAAAAAAAAGATTAAGATTGATGTATTGTCGCGTATCCTCAGCAGTACCCTCCTTCGGTCTCTCCCTGTGTCTACTTCCCGGTTGGTTCTGGACATGGTGCTGTTGTCTGCTGTTTCTGCGCTGCTGTGCTGTGTGTGTGTGGCGTACAGGGGCTCCGTACTGCTGCGCATACCCTAAATTTGATTCACGGAGCCCCTAAGAAAACATCGGTCGGAACATCGGCACGAATTTTCGATACCGATATCGATATATATCGGACGATATATATCGTGTACATCGTTCCGATTCACAACTCTATAGTTTGGGAAAAGGGTTCAACTGTCGACACGCAACATCTACAGCGAATCAAAACACTACCAGCCCCATGCGACTATATTGCAGAGCCGGCGCACGGTGAACGGCCCCGCATACACCTTGTCTTGGCCATGTTCAGTACCAACGGTGTGAGTGCGTAGCGATTTTCGCGTAGGCCTTTGACTGATGTGGGCATAAACATTACTCGCGAACACCCGGGCAGCCTATTGAGCTGCATCGGCCATTCGAACTTGCTGTTACAGCCCCGTGACCGGACGGCGCCAGAGCAACAATGACGCTGGTTGGGGCTCGTGCGACATGCCTCTCTGAACTGCTCGGTTTGGCCGGGTATCCTCGGTCCCGCTGGTCGAAATCTCGACACATCTCAAGCGGAGAAACGAGTCAAACGGTTAAGCCATCCGGTCGTGAGACGTTAACTCGATAGCGCAGGGCACCAAGACCCCCACCTGTTCGTCCCAACGCCTGAAGGAAGTCGTCCTCAGGTCGACCTTGGTCACCACTACATTCATGGGCTCCACACCCGCGGTCTGGACATCGTCGTAGATGTGCACCCGGTCCCCAACGTCGTACAGCCTCGACACGAAGATGAAGAGAACCGCGGTCATGAGGTTACTCGCCGCGGTGCCGATCATGAAGGAGAAGGCGATCAAGAACGACGCGAACGTCACGCTCAAGGAGAGCACGTCGAACCCCAGGATCGACAGCCACACGAACTGAAAAAAAAAACGTTTTATTTGTCCGTCGGTCGGTCGTGCGTGGTTTGCGGCGAGGGCGTCGTCGACAAAGGGAGGGGGGCGGGGAGGGGTGTACTCATAGTCGTGCATGCCGTAGTCGTCAGACCATTGACCTCGCATCCCCACAAAGCCGGGACGGAGCACGCCGGGTTCTCACCGGACCAGGCTCTCACATCACCAAGCGCGAAGCGCCGTGAGATATTCGGCGAGTCGCATAAAAGGTGCGCTGCATCCTGCTAAGGGTGTTCGGCACCTTGTGCTTACTTCCTTGCGTACGGATGACAGCTGCGTATGACTTGATATATTTTCTGGTGCTTTCACTTCCAGAGACAGTTGGTAGCCCTGTGTAACTGCCTCGAGGGTGCTTGACCATTTTAACGAACGTGGTGCGATCATCCACCTTGCGCGGAGTGAGGCTTCTCCACCCCGCACAACATGATCTACTCGGCCACCATTCATGGTTACCGCCAAAACAAAACCAGAGGCAAAACAACAACGGTGACCTGGTTGCCGAGCT
>CACKRE030000057.1:18295-35147 GCA_902602495.3 Ectocarpus sp. CCAP 1310/34 | reverse complement strand
CTGTGTAACTGCCTCGAGGGTGCTTGACCATTTTAACACAACGTGGTGCGATCATCCGAACACCGAGGGAGTGGCTTGTTTTACAACGTTGCCAAGCGACGAAAACCCTACCCCGATGGCAAACGCCAGGGGGGACAAAGGGAGGGGGTGGCCAAAGGTTGAGGCCTGATTGACGATGGACATGTGGTGTTGGGGCTCACCTCCCGAACAGCTGAGTACGAACAAAAACTCGACGGCTTTACCAGCCGCACCGGCATGAGCGGCGTGTACTCCACGCCGCCATCGGGCTGATCGGGACACCATCGGGCGGAAAGTTTCCGCTACGTGTGAAGGCGGTTCTACGCCGCCTCGACCTTGATACGGTACCCTTGCGACGTATGGTGCGCTTTGCGTAAAGTTGAACGATGCACTCACGGCAAGGATGAACAATATGAGCCAAAAGATGATGAGGCCGAGCTTCCGCGCAATGTGCTCGCTGTCGTGTAGGGTGTGTGCGAGGCTCCTGTGGTCCTTGAACGTATCCACGACTCCCAGCACCATTTCCTGCCTCGGCAAGTCGTGAACGAAAATGAAAGATGAGACAAGCGCCAGTTGTGGAGAATGATCATCCCACGTTTGTCGAAGACACCGTCGAATGTGTCCGCACTCAGTGAACAACATTGCTATGCATAGCTTGAAGGGTGTCCCTATTTCACTGTTAGTCCTATTTCGAACATTATTCGTGACCCACAGCGCATGACCGCGCTTTGTTCTCTGCATTGTGCAGCTTTGATTCGACTTCAACCGCGAAGGACTCGTTCTAAGTTCCCTGCCTACACGGAAACAACGAATCCTTCCGTGCGGCAGTACGTACCGCCTTCGTGATGGAGCCATTGTTGTCCATGTCAAAGATCGTGAATGCCATCTCCAGCACCTGCTCTTCCAGCATTGGACACAGGGTTTCCCTGGTCAGCAATTCTTCCTCCTGAGGCTTATCTACCTCGTCGCTGCTTCCCCCCTTCTGTGTGCTACCGTTCCCTTGAACGATGCTCTCCTCGTGCTCTTTCTGAACGGTGCCGTCAGCAGAATCTTTGCCCCTGCTGGCATCTCCGGCGTCGTTGTCGTTGCGATCCTGACTGCTAAAACTGCCTCCGTTTGCGATTTCCTTCGCAAGCTCGGCCACATCGTGACCGTGCCTCGGCGCCATACCATCGACCACACGAAGCGACGGAAACTCCATTTCTCCGCCACTGGCGGTGCCTTCCGCCTTCGACTCGCCAGCGACGAAGAGCTCGCTGTCTGCGAACGAGTCGACGTCTTGTATGACCGACAGGGCTCTTTTACCTCCTCCGTGGAACTCTCTGAACCTAGCCATTCCGCCACCGCCCTCGCTCGGCAAAACTTCGTTCCTCGGTCTCTCGCTGCTACCGGCATCACTCGCATCGGCCGTGTCGACAGTGACTGCGGCGGCGCCGGCGGCGCTATCACTGGCAGCTCTGGCATTGGGGCCCATACGCATCTTGTCGACACTGCTTGAAAGTTTGCTCGAGCCCCTGGTGACGATCGGAGACCCGCCGCCAGCTTCGCGGGGCGCGCTACCTGCGGCCCGTTCCTCCGCTCCCGAACGCGATCTTGTCCTCGGCGGAGGCTTCAATGTTGCGTCGGAAGAAGTTCCCTTCGCGGGCGATAGGCTGCCTACGTCGCTTGCCGTCCACGAGGAGGGCAAGCTCGCGCGGTTGCTCGGGCCGAGTCGACCGCCGCGAAAAGACCTAGCGCTCATCAAAGTGTTCGCGTTGCTGCCACCGCCGAGAACGGTCTGGCCCACGTTCGCCAGGTACGCCCAGCGCTTCGTCGAGGGGGAAGCGGGCGGGGTGCATCCCGGGGAGTACGTGCGACTCCTGAGGAGAAGCTGGTCGAACATGTATTCTCCGAGGGTCTTGGCGTCCCTGCTGGAGTTCAGCGTGTTGGACCCGCCTAGCTCGCTGCGGTCACCAGCCAACAGCAAAGAGAAGGGGGCATACACAGTTGGGATCATGGATTAAACGAGCGGACAAGAAATACTACCCGTTGAGGGAGACACCTTCAATCAGAGCGGAATGCTCTGGAGCTAGGGAAGGCCGCCGCACGGGGGACGACGCACCCATATGGAGAGAAAACAACGCCATAGTGTAGCCCCGAAGTATGAGGTGTAGCCAGCCCTTCACTTGAGGTCTGTCACTATCGTTCGGCATCTCAGCGGCTCGAGGAAAACTGCTGTCGACAGCATCGCACGCTTGTGGGGATCACCCCAGACTGACCACAACACACAAAGGTATGAGGACGCCTCGCACAGAAATGGAACACAAAACCAAACAGCACCTGAAAACAGCACAAAAACTCGGACAGCAAGCACAAAATACTGCGCACGCCGCCGGGGCAGACGAAACAAGCCGTGCCAAAGTAGACCGTAAAAAAAAAAAGGGCGTTCACTTGCTGCACCCAAGCGACAGCACTTCGGCCAACAACGAACGATCCCGCACCGGAAGAAAGCGTGCCCGAGCTTGTGCCTGGGAATGAAGCCCATCGCCTTCGAAACGGCATATAGCGAGATCTTCTCCTGCTCCTTGATTCCTCGCCGCCCCATCTCAATCGCGAACTTCTGGTCGTCTGGGTTGCACTTGCCCGTGGCAGCGTAGTCCGTCAGCAGCAGCAGGATATACTGCGCTAGGATGCTGCTCTGTTGGACCCCGGAGGGGCAATTTCGTTGTTGATTCGTTCATAACAAAACAGATAGTGAGGAATACGAATGGAGCGCTTGTGTGTTAGCATCCGCTCGTTGCCCCAGACTTTCCGCAACCATGCCATGCGGATACGCTGATACTACTAATAGGTTCTGTGAGCAGGTTAGTTTCGAGTTTTTCGCGCCATCTCGTAAGTCTGATCAGCATGAGTGCGGCATGTTTAGTTTGTGGTTCATCGGTTGACAAGATGCGCCGCAATGAAGATGGCGCTTTTTCTTGTTTCAAGGGAGTGTTCGGATATTGCCTCGATAGTGTAGAAAAAATCCCACAAAATATGCAGAACTGGGCCTGGCGGGTGTTCCTTCCGGTCTCAAACCAAAATTGGGACAGACAGGTGGCCTTCACAAAGTTGAGGGGTCACACGAGGTTCTTCAACGCTTGGTCACCGGACCATATTTGTTGGAAATTAGAAACGTGTTTTTAGTCCCAGGCTTGTCACTGGGGCTTCCATTCGCCACAAACGATGTGTCGAATTCAAGCTGTACCTGGTATCTTTCCTTTTTCTTTGTTGGCCACCTTCCACGTCCAAGTGGAAAAACAAACCAGTCCATGGAACACGATGCGGTTAACATCAATGGCCACGAAATGCTCCGCGCCACGCTACAAACTCTCAAACTCGAGACCGATAGAGCGAGGGGCCTAGGGTGGAAACCTTCAACAGGGTGGACAATACTCTCGAGTGTTACGACAATCGGGAGACCAGGTGGACATCCTCAGCTCGCACTCTGGAAGAGAATATCCGTGGTTGGCTGTGATCGCACCTGCACCCGTTGCAAGTAGGGTCGCCAGAGGTAAGAAGTGGCCACCAGCAGCACCAAGAAGTTCTTCAAAAGCATACCGACTCGGTAGGCCACGTAACACTGAAGGAGAACAAATGTTGTCAACGGATACATAGCACGCATCAGATATCGTTAAAACTCGTCGCATAGCACGCCAGAAGGTATCGCACGTGTTTGGCTGCGACGCTTTAGAGGAGGCACAATGAACACGCTGAGGTACCGTGGCATACAGAACCCCACGTGAAGTTGTACCTGGAACAATTCGTCGCCGTAGCGGTATGTCTTGCCGGATAGCTCACTGTCGGTGGGATACACCCATCCGGCAAACAGCTGCCTCCACACGAACATGGAAGCGACAGACCAGATGGTCATGGAGATGTCCTGGTGCAGGGCGACAACGTAGTAAAAACTGTCCGCAAAGCGCAAAGGACGGGAATGCAAGCGCAGCGAGGAGGGCGACAACGGTCGGAGGGGGCAATCAGGGTTGGTTTTCGCAAGGCTTATGATAAACTGGAATCGAATCTCGATATTAACCTCGATTCACATGTTAGGCTCGAGGGTGTGGCATCATAGCCCGAGGGTAGCCGCCCGACACATCTTCAGTCCCCGGTATTTTTACTCGGACAGAGAGTTCGTGAGGAAAACTCGCAATAGTCGCTCGCCGTTTGAATCGAAATTGTGCCGGTTTGTGCGCCCGGACACATACCCAGGAATAGGACGTAGGTTGCCACTGTGTCATTTTTCTGCTAACAAACGTGTAGCACAAAGAGCTCAACTTGAAGATAAAAAACGACGTGATAATTGAAGACCTGGGTTTTCTTGTAACCCTGTGGACGCCATGCAATCACAGCTGCAAGTGCCGGATCTGTATGCCTCGTTCGTCACCGTGATTCAAACACCACGCCACGGCCGCACAGCCTGCTTCCGAATTTCTCATGAATGGATTTCGTGTGGTGACACAGAAATCTACCGCATATTTGGCAAGCCAACATGTAAACAACAGCACCCTTTTCCACAGGTTCCGAACCCGAGGCGTTGAAACGGCGCATGATGTATGCACGGGTGCGAGGAAAGATGGGTCGGGCTGAGAAACAGACCAGGCAGAAACGTATCTATCTACAGGGCCTGCAAGATAGGCCAACGATGGTGATCAGAGTCAAAGGTGTACCTGTGTAAGAGCTCTTCGGGGAATTCTTAATGGGACCACAAAAATAAATTAGTAGAAAATGGACATGTACCTGTTCCCTCTGTAGAGGAGGGCCGACGCCCTCGTGGTGAGAAAATAGGCGAACAGCCTTATCGTGAAGCGGATCATCGGGTAGGAGAGGAAGATTGTCGACGCAAACCCGACTACATTGACGATGTTCACGTCTTTATCCCTGCTTGTTTGTCGGGGGTGTCGTTTGAATAGAGAAGCCGCATGCGTGGGTGGGAACGTCCCGACATGTAGTCACGAACGGTCAACGTTTGCAAGTGATGCGGACGTGGTGCCAGCAGCATCAGCACAAGCAGCAGCACAAGCAGGTTGGTGCCGATCCAGGAGCGGAACGCACGGCAAAACGAGCAGCCGAGAAGAGATGAAAGTCAGCATGGGCCGATTTTGTGCGTGGCGCTCTTCAGCATCTTCGCGGTGAGTCACCTCGTTACGACGGCGTGAGACCGAACACTAGCACGATCGATAACTCACTCCCCAACCCCGCCACATGTTGCCAAATACTTCTAAGACCCTTACGTTCATCGACCAACGGTTTGCAAAAGGCGACACGACATGACTACGCTATCGGCAAGGCTGCAACAAGTTTTTTCCTACACAGATTCCCTCTCGGCGACACGTGAAATGGGGCAAGGGGTTTTCGTACGCACAACTGACAGCGGTGGTGGTTTCGAGGCGACAACGTAGCTCCTACGGCACGCAAAAGACAAAAAGATCTAGCAAGCCATGCCATTGTGGCGAAACTCACAAGCGTCCCGCAAACTCGCGGAACAAGGTGGCCACGACAAGGCTGCCCAAGATCAACATCAGAGCCTTCCTCGCCAGCACGATTTCGTCCGCGATTTGGATGCTCTGCATGACCAGCAAAGTAGCAGCGTCAAACGCGAACACGGTCGTCGTCGTTAGCAACACAGTTCATGGCAGCACCATATCAGTGTCAGCATCTGTATGCCAGCATCACATCAGTGTCACCAGCACTTGAAACAAATCCCCTAAGCCAGCCACAAAAAATACGAATCCAGCACGCGCAACACAGCCGAAATTGAGCGCAACGGCTGAAATCAAAGCGGGGCGGATCGACATACTGTTCATCCCAGAGGGGCGACTACAGGAGCGGAAGAAGATACATGTTTGTCGCCTATCTTGCAATGAGGTATTCCCCGTGCACCTCGTTCCTACTTACAGTCCTACTGCCCGATTCGAATCCCGCTCGCATGACCGAGAGATATACTCCGTCGTCCACAATACCTGAATCTCCCCGATCATGAGGTCTGTCTCACTCCTGGTGTCTATCCGCTCCTCTTTCGTTTCGCGAACGTGGACCAAGTTGGGCCGTTGCTCAGTGGCATCCAGCTGAGGAGGAGTTGCTGGAATTCTAACTCCATCGAGAGCGTTGGGCAGAGACACGCGGTCGCTGACATGCCCCATCGAACCCGCAGCAGGATGACGGCGCGTCTCATCCACGCCGCCGCCAACGCCGCCTTCTTCGAGGTGGTGGGGATTGACGGAGGCTTGATAGTTCAAGGTCTGCTCTCGCCCTGATGCCGATGCAGGATAGTCTTTCGTCGCGCCGGAGAATGGGCTCGCTCCCCCAACGTCTGCTGCCGATAGTGATGTTTGCCCCGAAGGAGGCCTCTTTTCTGTAGATGAAGGAGAGGGCCACAGAAACCCCATGAGGCTGCTGACATTTTTCTTGTGGCTCGGTCCGACGCTTGTGGTTTTCGAAGGCTCCCTGCCGCTGGTGCCTTTCGCGCCGTGTGAAAATAGGTCACCGTTTGATAGAGCCCTGTGTTCATGCGGTGAAGCAGCGCACAAAGGTGTGTTGTAACAATGGTCAGGAAAGGTGATGATGAAAAGTCACCCCGGCTGTGAAGTGAAACATGGCCACCTCCCGGCGATAGGACTAACTTCGGCTTGGAACCGGCGAATGCTGAACTCAACGGTGAGAACGGCCATGCCCATCGGGAAGCACCACCTTGCCGTTGAAGCACATTCCGCCGGTGGTCCCCATCCCCGCCCCCCCTCCACATGCCCGCCCCGTGGCTCATTCCCTGTTTCCTTCTCTGAATTTGTGTCTGCTCTACGATGTAAGTCAGTGTTATGAAAAGACCGGGAGCCCACAGAGGTCAACAGTATGAAGGAAAATATTTCGCACCTTGCAAGTCCTCGGATCGGGAACTCCTTCTCCCGCTCCATTTGAGCTGCTTCTGCAGCCAGCGCTTCCTCAAAAACTTGTGCGTCGTCAGACCTCGACGACCTCCTGCTTTTCGTTCTGTACGCCGGGGACCGGGGTGGGGGGGCACGAGGGGCTTGCTTTTCCTCAAAACAAAACGTGTAACGGTGCACACGTGCCTTCAACAGCAACTACGGCCTTCCAACGGACGCATCTCGTTCACGCGCGTAATTACTGTTCCCAACAGCGTAGGGGCGACGGCAGGGCCTAACAAACCTGCTGCTGCTGCTGCTGCTCCGGCGGTGAGTAGGTAGCCAGCAGGAGTGGAAGCATGCTGCAGCAACAGAAGCAACCAGCAATATTCTACAGCGACAGCGGTTGGTGTATCTTTCCCTACTACTAGCTGACGCAAAAACTAGATTCTCAACAACCGAAACCAGACACCCGCCCTGGCGCATTGGCACTGCCACAGCAACTCCGGCATTGCTCTCGGTCGGCAGAACAGGGCAGCACAGTCTTACCGGTCTCACCTATAGGATCAGTTGATTGTGCGAGGGGTTATCCTGTGCGACGTTGACAAACGCATCAAGCACTCACTGCATGGATGCTTTGGGAACACCTCAAAAACATCGCGATAGCGGATTCCACCACTGCCCATACTGCGGTCTACTGATAGCGTGCGTGCAGCGTTCTTTCTTGAAGCAGCGCTTAGGTCGAGAGGGACGCAGAAGAAGCACTCTGTTAGCTCAAGAGTAGCTGGATGCAGGCTGACTGTGCAACAAGCAGCAGAAGCAGCTGCAGCCGCAATAAATGTTCCATCCCTCGCTTGCGTAGCAGACGTACGATCGTGGGCACACATCTTGTGTTGCACCCTACGCTAATATCGTAGAAAATGCTACGGCTGCGTGGGCGGGGTCCATCAGCGCCAACCCCGCCCCGCGCAAACTAAAGCCGAACGAGTGTGAGCCAAGCGTGGAAAGGAATGAATGTAGCACCGTGCTACATGAGGAAATTCAGGAAGGAGAAATGCAGCACAGAGCGTTTTCCACTGGTCTTTTCAAGCCTGACACCACCTACAGAACATCATGTTCGTGTCTGTAAAACGGTACAACTCGCAGGCCAAAACGAAAAAATGGTCATGTGGCGCGAACGGGGACTGTTTCCAGTCTGCCGATCTGGCCTGACCTGCCGACATTGTTCAAACGAGTACATGCGGTCCGTCAGTAACGGCTTGGGCGGGATAAACGTCAATCACGCATCAGAAACATGTTCCCGTGTGAAGGGCCAGGACAAAATGAGCTGTGACTTCATGTTTGCTTCACAGCAACATGTCTACGAAGTGCCTGTGGGTTTGCCCCTATTTTAATAGTATGTGATTTTTCAGTCGACTAGTTCGCGGCCGCTAGACCGTGCGTTGCCGTGGGTGAGGCAGGCAGGCAAAGGGTTGGGTTGGGTTGGGGTTGGGTTGGGGTTGGGCCGTGGGTGTCAAATCCAAGGTGCGAGCCTAGCCTTCAACATCAGGTTAGACCTACGGAATCACTAACAGACCCTACATAGCCTTGTTTTCTTGTGTTCAATATCTGACATGATTGTCTGTATGCATGTTTGCCCGGTACTGCTGTCGGTGCTTACGTGCATATGCCTGGGCCGCAGGTCAACCGTACCGGTCGGTTGACGAATCTGACCCGTAAACACGATACTTCTACACAGTAGAGAGGCCATCAGCGTGAAACAGCAGCAGGCGATCACCATATGCAGCCCAGCAGGGCGTGCGTCTATATCGTATTGCGTCGGTTACGACGACTCCGTGGTGCGCGCGTGCTACCTCCACCTGTCTGGTTCATTCTCGTGAGCACTGACTGTGCGCGGCGGTGTGTGGGTGCCACCGTTCGGGCCGGAAGAGCCGGTGCCAGCCGCGATACTGCCACCAAAATCCAGCAACCCTGAAAGTTCATGATAGGTGTGAATAGATTGCATAGACTCCCTGTCGGGCAAAAAAGAACCCTTGTACATGGAGTAGCAGAACAGCATTGCTGTAGTGTAGGTTCAGAGGAAACGGCTTCAGGAACGGATGTGTGATGCGTTCTACATTTTGTACGGGGAACCAACCAATCGTACCCTCAAAACGCCACAGTTGTTCGAAGCGTTCTTATTTACCGTAATTAGCAAGTAGTAATAGGAAACAACACGGCAAAGCACGACTGCTGCGGGTACTGCTGCGGAACCATGCACCACCGGAGAGATTGAGCGAGGTGAAGGCAGCCAACCACATACCAA
Organism: Ectocarpus sp. CCAP 1310/34; assembly: GCA_902602495.3. Lineage (NCBI taxonomy): Eukaryota > Phaeophyceae > Ectocarpales > Ectocarpaceae > Ectocarpus > Ectocarpus sp. CCAP 1310/34. The sequence continues at coordinate 25,946 of CACKRE030000057.1, read as the reverse complement.
CCCACAACAGCGCATAAGCACGGCCCGTTGTTATGCTTTACTGGAAACCAAGGTAAATGTTTCACGAGTCCCACTTCGCTCTTCCCTCTCTTCGTCCGAATTGCATCTTGAAGTAAGTTTATGACAGAAACGCTTTGCGCTCCCCCACCTGCCGTGCACCATGTGCGATCGCCGTCTCACGAGCCTACCCAGCCTACTGCTCACAGAACCAAGGCTGGTATGGTTCGAGTGCGAAGCATCTGCTCCCGTTTGTCTTGTGCTATCATCCAGCTGCTGCCTCTGCTGGGGATGGGGATGGGGCGGCAGCTGGTAAGTTTGGTTCCCCGGCCGTCGAGCGATGTCGCTTTCCTCTCGGGGCCGCCGGTAGTTGGCGCCACTGCCTCCAGAAGAGACCATGACGCTGCTCTTCCTGGTGTAAGTCTGTCAGCAGGGGGTGCATTCATGTACCTGTGGCAGGATCAATTGCCACAGGAACTTGGTGGGCGAAAGCTGGTTTGAAAGCGTGGGGTGTGTAGGCTGGAGTCCTGTGGAGCGGCGTTTTTTTTTTTTTTTGTCTTCCCTTGACAATCAGCGCTCACAGCACTACAGCAGTGGTGCCGTTTTGCCCAACCCCGTGGCCACACAGAAGAGCCCCTCTCTACCCTTCCCTCATGCGGTACTTTGCCGACGATTTTTATTGCAAGAAGAGTTCAGCACGCTCTTCCCTCTGCGTACACACGAACTAGCGCTATCCACTAGGCCAGCAGCGAGCGGGAGCAAGAGAAAAGCTCACTTAGCAAGTTCGCGTACGCCGAGGTTCGAACCCCTGACCTACCCTCTAGAAGGTGTCGAGTGTACCAACAAGTCCACCGGGGCGACCGGTATGAATGATGTGTTACCCCGGATCCTCCGCGAAACGCGGATGCATCCGAAATCCGGCATCGGCCGTTACAAGTCGCCTCAGATCGTTACACAGCACACAGCAGCAGAGGAGCAACATAGACAGGCGGGCCTCGATTGATGTCGATTATACTACTAGTTGTACAGGGCCTCCTGTTCGCAAGCTGTGTACGCATGCAAGGATTAGACAGGAAGAACAAGTCTTCGTTCATGTTTGCGTAAGGGCGACCAACAAGTCACAGCCTTGCGCAATTATGTCGTTCTGTCGGTGCACACATGGAGCTTGAAGCCGTGAGCAGGGCAATCCGGCCGGCGCTGTCCAGTAGTTTGACCACAGGTACACAGATCAACGCCGACGTTGGTGCGCCTCGTGTGTCTTCCCTGTCGAAACGGATTCCACTACGTTATGCGCGCTGCTCACGGACGACTCTTCTGTCTCCATCCCCTCAAGGGAAAGACACCTCCAGCTAAACAGAAACTGTCCAACACAAGGTTTGCAGGAGTGGTGGTGAGCTTGGATCGGGGGGGTCGAGTGAGGCTGGTATCTCGAACGCGCCATTTATTATTTACGCTCGAACTGTTGAGTGCGCGCGATCGGCAAGCGAACCCAGCAGGAACCCTGCGTCCCACCTCTACTACACCACGTACAAAACAAGGGCATGGAATCATGGCGCCGATTTTCCGTGTCCCGTGATTCGTCGAAGAGAACACAACTTGTAGGAAAAGCTGTGCCCAAAAACTCCCTGGTGCCCCCGCACCCTTAACTGACCTACCCCGTCACCTCTCAACGAAAACAATACTGAGGACGGCTATAGCAGCGTCAATTCGATTACATCCCTGCACAACGAAAGCAAGAAAAAAAATCGGCAACTTGTAAGTTGCCGCCCAGCTACAGCATGTAGGCTAATTATCATTCGCCCGCGTTTTCGCTTACGCAGCACACATTTCCCGCAACAACGACTTTCGCCGTGACGGCCGCCTTCTCCCCGAGTTGCTGTGACGGCAGCACTGCCAGACAGCACGACAACAAACGATATTTTCTCCATCTCGCCATGCAAAAAATAAGCACGACTTCACTTCTTCTTCGAGCTCTTGGCGTCCTTGAGGAAGGCGTCGAGCCCGAACGGGTCGGCCTCCGCCGGGTCCGCCTCGAACTGGACGGGCGCATTTCTGGCTCCCGTCGCCCCGCTTTCCGTACCCTGGAACAAAAACGAGCGATGACAACGGTCCACAAACCACCGGCGCATTGGACGAAGCAAACGTCACATTCGAGCCAAAAAACATTCGAGCGACAGGGAGGCGAAACAAACATGGAGACAGCAAGCACAAGCGATTATATCAGGCACGGACAAAGATGCAGATATGAGAGAGGGAGACAGACAGACAGGCAGACAGACAGAGGAACGCGGATGCGCATCCCAGTAGAGGAAACGTCAAGTGTAAAGCGGTGTCATCCCGAGGGCATCCAAGACATCGCCTGAGCAGCGTGGAGAAGGCGAGTATTGCTCCTTCTTTCCAATACGTGACACGACCAGAGGTACTAACACCCCAAAACTGCTTATCAACATTTTACCTCTTGTGGGACCCAACAGGACAACGCCATCACCAACAACAACAGCCGTAGGTCGGTCACCTTGAAGCCGCGGTCGGCGCGGAAGCGCTCCGTCCCCGTCAGCTGGCTCATCTGCTGGTCCGCGTCCCCCCAGGCGTCGCCGTCGTCCGTCTTGGGCTTGTACACCGACTGTGCCTCGCCGCGGTTGAACATCGGCTTCGAGTACACGCCGTACCCGTCTTCCGCACCGAAGCCCGAGTCCATGCCGGCCGACTGGTTGAACAAGCGGGCGTCGTACCTGATGCGCGTGCAAATTTCGCCCGAGAAAAAAAAAGTAACGGGGTTTTGAGCAATGACAACACCGGGGGAGGATGGTTGCAATGGGACACTGGCTGGAGCAGCAATGGTGAGGCCAGCGCAACGTAAGGGGAATCAACAGGACACCGAAGCAGAGGAGAGAGTTATGGAACAAAGAATGGCAGACGCTCCCGCCGTACAATCCACCATCCACACATGGACATGCCTCCCCATCAAAGCCGGTTTCGCTGGGAAGGCCTAGCCCCGCAACCCTGGGTCGTCCTCGATCAACTGCTATTCTGATGGAAGCGAGTTGAAGGCCCCCGGTGCAACCAGAGATGCGCATGTGCCTAATACGTACATACAGGTGGCGATCATCTCCAAAGTTCATAAACATTGTACTACACAACCCCATTGGGATTGACCTGGTAGTGGACACTTTTGCCTTAAACTGGAGACTAGAGCCAAACGAAGTTGCACGCTTGCCAGTACTACTTTACGTACACATGGAAGAAAGAGAGGAAACCTGATATGTACGCGAAACGACAACTCGAAACAAGGGCCCGACTTACAGGTCCGCGCCGCCCTTGCCTCCGCCCCCCTTGTGCATCCCCAGCGCAATCTTCTCCGAGATATCTCGGTCCTTCTCCTTGTCCAGCTTCTGCTTCTTCATGCCCCCCCTCATGTTCTGCAATGATCGAATGCGAGAGACAGGCGCAAACAACACACCCGACCGTAAAAAAACGAAACCGATCAAAACCACAAGACTGGGAAACAAGCAAGCAGCAGGCACTTCGCGCTTGTGTTGCTGACACATAGATCGAACAGGGCATGGGCAAATCAACGCCAAGCCCGTGTGGGAGCAAGGCTGGATATTCTCCGGGGGAACGGTGTCGGTGATATGCATCGGTCGGGGCCCTGTGAACAAGGTCTGAGGTTTGCACGGTGAAATACGCTCCCTCCCTGGCGTTCTCGATCATGGCCAATCGTGCCACAAACGGCGCCGACGCCATCCTCTATGGAATTGCAAGGTCACGACTGCTCATCCTTGGTCAAAACACACGGCACACATCGCCCCCCACCCCGCCTTCCTCCCTTCTCGGGCAAAGGACACCACCACAAAAAACACCCAACAAACCAAGAGAGAGGAGGATTGTCTTCCTCACATCGATCCGCAGATCCCTCTCGCGGTCCTTCTTCCTCTCCGCCCGCAACCGCTCGCGCTGCTCCGCGGCCACCCTCTCTTCGTCGCCCATCGCGCGCCCCCCTCCGCCTCCGCCTCCGCCTCCGCCGCCCCCGCGACCCCCGCCCCCGCCGTACCGTGCGTCTCCTGCTCCTGAGGGACGAGGAGCCCCCTCGTCATCGTCTGAATCGTCGTCCTGGGCCCCACCTCTGAGGCGAGACAATATCAAGGGGGGGCAGCAGTATCGGCGTAGGGAAGGTGAGCTGGGTGCGAGCTGGCCAATTTACAGTTACATAAAACTCGATTCATCGACCGGCGGGACGTTTTTGGGCCTTTCGCTGCCCTGTGCATTTTTGGTCTAGAACTTTCGTGAGATAAAACTCGCAAATATATCTTCACAGGATAAAAACACAGGACCGTTAGCGTGTGCCAATACATCATGGGACAGCTGGTGTTGGGCAGGTGGGCTGCCGTCGTGGTTTAGCCAAATTTTATCAACCGGAAGCAAGATGCAAGCGAAGATCAGAGTGCCTTTTGTCAAGGTAATATACATGTATGCACACCCTCACGTATTGAACGAACAGCGTACAAGGCGCGTTCGCCTCTGCCCAGAGCGCCCCCGACCCACGCTAGCTGACACTCGGTATGTTGGCGCTCGGGCACGTTAATGATTCCAAACCGTTGGTCCTTCTCTTTTTGCGACAAGAAGAACACCAAAGAGAGAGGAGAGAAAATAAAGGCATACGCACGCACACCCGTGCATCAACGGCAACAACAACTTCCAGCCTCCCCGCCGTGTCGAGTTGGAAGGGCCACCCTGACCCCCCACAAAAACAACGGGGCAGCCCATAAGCTACGCGGCGAGCCTTGTGGAACTGTGTCTGTTCGTTAAATCGTCTGTGCTTGCGCGCGATGGCGGCACCAGAGAAAGCGAGAAAGAGAAAGGAGCACGACGAGAGAGGAGGGCAGAGGGAAAGAGACCCAGTGCAGCACCATGCAGCAACCTCACGTACGCGTTGACACGCATGCAGCACTCCAAAAATCGTCAGGGCAGTGCCCGAAAGCTTGGGGGCTGGCAAAGGTGGCGTCGTTGTTATGACTGCGTGTGTCTTTGCTGTTGTAACGTCGGTGATAGCCTGTACTTGGGGCTCTGGAGCCCCACGCATAAATTTGCTCACAATTCACGCATCTTGGCCCAAAAGTCGCCTCCGATACAAAACTCGACCCATCCTTTTTTTGGGATCTTCCACTGGATTCGTACATTTCGTGTCAAGCTTTGAATAACTCTCGTTTGGGTGGTAACATTCTTAAGCCAATTTGATCAACTTGACTGTGATCGATGAACCGCTAAAGGCACACACCTTGTCTTGGTCCTACCTGGCTGTTCGATTTCCACGTGTCGCGGTGAGGGAAGGGGAGACGGCAAGCACTTACTTCAACCAACAGCGCCATTGCCTCCCTCCCCCCCTCCCTCCCCGGCACGTGCGCCAAAGAGCTGAAAAAAACACTTCTGCCGCTACCGCTGTGCTCCCGTTGCCGCCGTCTTCTGGCACTACAGAAGCAGAACCTTGCTATCGCCTTCATTCGCTCTCACCGTGCAATGCCTGCTCTCTCCAGACGCGCGCGCGAGGCCAGGTCTCGCAGGTCCGCCTCCTTCTGGTCCTTCTCGCGCATCGCCACCTGCTTGAGCATCTCGCCGCGCAGTCTCGTCTCCTCCCGAGCCTTGCGCTCGGCGATGTAGAGCGACTCCGACAGGGTCGCGAAGTTTGGGCTGACGGTGTTCTCCTGCAAGCCTCTGCTCGCGTGGGGAGCAGAAGGGTACAAGAGAAGGTACAGGGGGGGGGAGGGGGGGTTGAGATAATTTCTACAAAGCCTATGACGGCTCAAATTGGGACAACACACGGAGAAACCAGGACTATGGCGGTATAGGTCATTCGATTTCCGTCGTGTGGCGTTCCCGGAACATTCCCCGGAACGGTATTAAGTCCGTGCGGAGGTCAGGATATAGCCCCCCTCCACAGTATCGCCCCTTGTTATCTCAACGCAGGGTCGATGACCCGAACACAAGCAAGGTGAAGCAGCAGCTGCAGCACCAGCTACATTACGTGAAAGTGCGAATCGTCGCACGCCCCTTTAGACCGAATGTCAAAGCTTCATTCCGCCACTACCACGAGGGTGCGAAAACTGACCCACAAACCTAAGGGCAGCTAGCTCTAGATGATATGTTTCACAAAGCGCACCCCCAAAAGCGTCCATAATCGTTGTCGACTAACCGAGCTATGAAAGTCGAGCTGGGGTGTGTGTGACGACTCTCGCTACAGCAGTACTCGAACGTATACAGACTCCTGCTTCGACACTATCTCTCATCCATCCCCTGCCTCCCCCCCCCCAACCAGCGTGTGGATGACAGCAGCAGCAGTTTCCGCATATGTACCTTCCATCGGCAGCGAGACGCTTGTCGAGCGGGATGGTGTAACCGCGTGCGTTCTTCCAGTTGGAAACGCACGGAGGGATCTTCCATGCCTGCTGGTCTTGGACCGTCACCTGGCCCGAACCATATCAAACAAAAAACACCCGACGGCATCACGGCGGTGTTGAGGATAGCGGTTGGCAGAGCTTGGGTGTTTGATTAGGGGCTATCACGCGCGCTCAGGTGTCACGGTAGAGCTTGTCAAGGCAACAATGCTTCCCGGCTTTGTAGCGAGTTCCTTCGGGAATCGAGGGAAAGCTCGCTCTTGTTTCACCCCGAGGGAGTGGGCACGCACAGTCGTCCTCCAGATTTGCCAAAGGGGTGTGCATACGCGCAACAAAAGCCTGCAACAAACACCGTTCCGCGGAACACGCTGTTATCTGTGGAGACAAATGTATATATTAGCATGCAGAGAACCCTCACCTGCCTCTTAGCCTTGGCTTTTCTGGCCTGAAGTGACGTGATGCTGTATCTCTTGCAACTCCGCGCACTACTGACAAGCAACTTCGGCCTGGAATCCAGACGTCTCCAACAACTCTCGACTGCTGTGAGGGGATAAACCGAAAGAAGTAAACGGCGCACGAGGTCATGCACCAACCTTACCTTTCTGGGAGGAGAGTGAAGGACCGGCACCGGATCGTCGGCGGGTGCCCTCGGCACCTTCTTGTGCTTGTGCTTGGGGGGCTCCATCGGGTCAACCTGTCCATAGCGGAGCGGGATTTCTTAGCGCGTCCGATTGCCCGCAAGAATAGGCGACAGAGTGCGCACGAGAACACTAGGGGGGGATGTTACAGCAGCGGTAGTGGCATCGTAGATTTGAATGCCTACAAGGAAGCACGGCGTGGTGCACAGCACGGCGAACATAGTCCTGGGGAAAAATGATTTGCTACGGACACAGGTCACGAAACCAGGAAACATGAAACCATGACGACAGGAGTTGCACGAACCACGTACGTTACGCCAAATTCAGTAAAGTGATACAACATCTGGGTCGTGCCCAAGTACAGACGAACGAACGCTGGCAAACACAGGCCACGTTCCCATTGCATGCACCGAAAACTTCAACGGTTGCGACAGCACGCACGCCCCGTTCCAAGCTCCGCATCCCACGAAAGACTTCCTGCACCACGGGCACCCCGAGAATGGGTTGCTTCCACATCTCCTTCCCCTAGAGATTTCTCTCATGAAACGACCCCCCCCCCCCCCCCCCCCCCCCCCCCCCCCCCCCCCCCCCCCCCCCCCCCCCCCCCCCCCCCCCCCCCCCCCCCCC
>CACKRE030000056.1:4839-49609 GCA_902602495.3 Ectocarpus sp. CCAP 1310/34 | reverse complement strand
TTTCACTTCCAGAGACAGTTGTAAGCACTGTGTAACTGCCTCGAGGGTGCTTGACCATTAAGCATACGACAGCAGCTTCTTCTCAACACTTGGGAGGGGGTAAACTTTGCGCTGCTGCCTACAGCGCTGGAATCGAGAGCACCCATAGAACTGGCGGGGCCTATCCATCAGGCACGCACACACGATGAAGATAGCATTTGTCACTTGGCAACTATCGTCACAGGAACTGCTTGCTGCTGCCGAGTAATCCACGCGGTGCCGAACAATCCATGTTGGGTGGCTGACTTGAAGCATCGACGTGACGCATGACCGTCTTGGCACACGCGGGAGCAAAAGCTGCCGACAACTGGTACCAGCGCACGTCTTCGGGCTGATATATCTCCCTCTCTCTCCTTTCAATCCCGGTGGTCATTACAACCGTTCCAGGTACCCAAGCGTCGGTGAGTGGACAGGGAATACTGGTGATGCGAGCAGACAACAGCTGCCTGTGTCTGCGCTCGGAGAAGTGCTCGAGCTCTACTCCAATGCTACCATGAGATCAGTGAGGAAGAAAAGCACAATGCATAGTGTACAGTAGTGCAAGCTGCCCTGCAGGAGGAAAAGGGCAAATATTTTTTAGCTCGTTAAGGGGAAAAAAAACGCAGTGAAAAAAAATGATATTTTTCTTGATATTTTTGTGTGGTGCCGCAGAAACACCATAACGGTACGGCAACGCTCCACCAGCCACCAGATCGCGACCGCACGAGAGGCCTCCAAGGAAATCGAGACAGGGCTACATGGGGTCGGGCATTCCTGGTTCATTCGCAGGATGATCAATGACCAAACTCAAAAACTGAGCGTAGTAGCCCCACGAAAAGGAATCCGAACTTCAAGCACGCTACGACATGAATCCAGTGTTTGCGAAAGAGTGAATTGGTTTTGGTCTTGCGTACCGCACCAAAGACTGAAACCGAAACCGAATTAGGTTTTCAAAGGGTATGCGAAGAGCAGAACGGGTACTGCAGTCTTTTTCGGGGCGAAAATCCTGATGGGTACCACATGAAACGCTCACGGACCCCCGTGGTGGACACGTGAAAATTTTCGAATTCTCCGGCACCCTTACACAGAGCAACAGCGATCCTACACCCACTCCACACACAGCAACAGCAGCTCCCACGACGTACAGCATTAGTTGAGCTTGGCAGACAGTTCGCAGGGATATGGCGTGCTGGCGATGCCGAGTATCACAGGCCTCGCGGTCGTGGCCTACGCCGCTCAGCATCAACAACCGGCCGCGGCCGGCGCACAACCGGTGACGGCTGGCGCACAACCGGCGGCGGCTGGTGCAAAACCGGTGGCGGCTGGCACTCCCCTGGGAAGCATCGCGGTGAACTCCGCCTACACCGCTGCGCCTGCCTCCGGCCGTGAGGGGACTACGGTCGTTCCTCGCAACGGGATTTGCACGACGCCTATGAGCGCCGCTCTCGCGCATGATCAGGTGCGGGTAGCGGCGCAGCAGACCCACGACAACGCTGTTCGGGCATCTTATGGTATGCCGCCGGAGCCCAACCTCCATCAACGACCCAGCGCGAACCCTGGCCAGCAGCTTGCGGGCCCGGGACACCAGCACACACCCAACTCGATGGTGCCGGCGGTCCGCGTGGTGGGCGCGTAGTAAGGTTATTTTGTGCCCCAAGCGACAACGGCGACAAGTCCGCCGCCGCCGCCGCCCCAGCAGCAGCAGCTACCGTCTCCGCCAACTCTCGAGAGCACACAGCTTTACACTCCCCAGCCGCCCGCCGCACGTGAAGATGGATCTTCGGCGGCACGTACGGGTAGCACCACCCGGGGGCTCCCGGCGACAACGGCGACAACAGGTGTACAGTCGCCGCCCCTACAGCCGCAGCTACCGCAGCGTCCGCCAACGCACGGTAGCACACACGTTGACACTCCCCAGCCGACCGGTGGACATGGAGACGGATCTTCGGCTGCTCTTACGGGGAGCACCACCCGGGCTCAGCTCAAGTGAATTTCTGGCTGTGTCAAGGCGATGCTGGTCGAGGTGGGTGACTCCCGGTTTGGGTAGCTCGTGGGCGACCGTTAGTTGGCCAGATTATTATTCACCAGCAATTGTCAATTTTCAAACCCCGGAAACGCAGACAATCTCGAAAAACATCTGTTGTACTCTGTAGTCTATGCTTTAAGCTCGGATACACGTTTTCCTCTCGGTTTTTTCTGGGCTGCACGATCATGTAGAGCCACACAGAAGAGGCTGTATGTACTTCGAATCTGTGTTGTACACTACCGTGACGCTTTATCCTGTTGTGCTACGGCGTGACGAACTGTATGTAACATGTGCGTACGTGCCATGGCTGAATACCGTAGACGTCGGCGTCCCTTCCCCCCCCGCCCCCCCATTTTTTCGGCTTGTCACCCTTGATTGCTGTGCGATTCGTGTCATTTAGGTGAACGCTCGCAAAGACGAGTTTTGAGGGGAATCTCGCTGGCGCGTATGAGGCCGTGGCCATGGCCCTTCAGCAGCATCCGGATTTTGCCCCGGAGGTTCAGGGCGACGCTGTCGTCACTGGCCCCAAAGTGCGCGATAGGTACAACAAGTTGCTTAAGCAATACAGGGACGAGCACACCAGGGCGCCATACATGAGCGGCTTGCGCGACGACCACCACGGTCCGGACACTATCAGGGAGCTGGACGAGGCGGTAGCGCGCGACGACCAGGCTGCGGAGGACCGCGAACGTCTGCGTGCCGGCGTGGCCGCGGCTAACGAGTTCAAGGAACAGCAAAGGCGGCAGGTAGGCTTGGACGCGACGCAGTAATAGTGTATGACAATCACCCCTTGAGGTGCGCCCTGTCATAGTTTTACCTCCCCCGATTCTATCCTACACAATAAAGAAATATGTGGCACGGGCGATGGTGTTGAGGGTGTTATGTCAAACAACGACAGCACACGAATATAAAGGAACCGTACGTGCCCTTGCGATGGGACGGGCCCAACGAAAAGGGGGGCGAGTCGGCAGGCACGAGCAAGGTACATAAACGGGGTGTTCTCACGCAAGATGCCAGAAGTTGTTATCAGGCGGTAGCGAAACACACGATTTAGGTTGTACTCATTGCTTGGGCATTGATTTTCGCCTTTTTTGTGGGGGCGTAGCCACAGCAGTATTGTGTGTACGAGGCGGCGGACAGCCAGTTCTCGTTTGTCGGGCGAACCTACATGCATGCACTCAAATATCATCTCGCCTGAAAACCGCCCCCGCCACAGGTGTTCACAGAGGCTCACGGAGGGAGAGGTAGCTGCACGACGCTGGCGCTCCGCCCGGAGCCGAAGGAATCCGTCGGCAAGCGTCCTCCCCGCAAGGCGCCGCTGCCGGAGGAGCTCGGCATCGGGAGTGTGAAGGAAGCCATGGCTGCCTTCGTGCACGCGAGGATTCAGCAAGGTGGGGAGGATAGTGGGAGGGCGGAAAAAATATATTTACTCGAGGAGCGATGAGGAAAAGTTCCACCTCCATGTTAAGAGGGACGCCGAAGCCCAGGCTGAGGCAAGGGCTAGAGCTGCTCGGCAACAGGCGATTGACGAGGCTCGGGTCAAGCTCGAGCAGGACCGTCTCGCTAACGAAAAAACGTACAACGAGCCTAAGATCCGTATTGATTCCAAGCGTGAGGCCAACGAACACGCCCTCGCTGTCATGAAGGAAGAGAATCGCTCTTAAGAGGCAATCCAGGCCGCGGCCCTAGCCCAAGCACAGAGTGACAACATGGCAGCACAGACCGTGATGCTGATGAAGCTTGTGGAGAGTATTGCCAACAAGTCCAACTAGTGGGACGGAAGGTTGACCCGAAGGTGTTTATTAGTTGGCTGATCGCCAGCAACGGGGGTGGGGGGGTTTCGGTGCTCTGACTTGACTTGCGCACGTCGGCGGGGTCCAACACAATGTTTCGGCGCGAGGTGGCAGGGGGTAGAGGGGCTAGGGGTGGGCCTATGTAGAGAGCTCGAAAATGAAAAAAAGAAACCATGGTTTGCGTTGGGATGGAAAGAGAGAGCACACGAGAGTATTTCGTGGCTGAGCGGTTCGGAAAGGTGTTGGTTGTTTTTTGGGATCGACGTTGGAGGAGTGAAAAGACAGAACCATACGCATGAAGTCGTCACAAATTTTGTATTTGTCGGGAAGGTGCGGTAGGCGGTTTGCTCGAGAGGTGAAAAAAGACCTTGCTCCTTCGGTCGCTTTGAGGGAAAAAAAATATATAATGGTCGGGGATGATAATTCGGCGGTGACCAGCTCGCATGAGGGGGTTGACATGAAAGGAGACGAAGTTTGAAGTTCCGTTGTCGGGGGTGCTCCATACTTCGTTAATGTTCCAGCGCAGCGCATTTTTTTTTCGCCAGTTGACCTCGAGCTGCATATGTTGTCGTGGACGGGGGATTTTGTTTTCTGAGGGTCTACTTCATATGAAGGGGGCTAGGATTGGCGCGGATGGCATTGCAGGGCGGTTGGCAGCGCTGCTGACTTGTGGAGGTATTGAAAATGTTTCTGGAGATGATGAGACAAAACAAAAGAGGAAATTTGCCCCCAAAAAATAAGCAGATGAAGGGGGGGGGGGGGGGGGGGGGGGGGGGTACGTGCTCGTCGAATCCGGACCACAGTAAAAGCAGGNCACGCCGGGTTCTCACCGGACCAGGCTCTCACATCACCAAGCGCGAAGCGCCGTGAGATATTCGGCGAGTCGTATGAAGGGTACGCTGCATCCTGCCAAGGATGTTCGGCAACTTGTGCTTACTTCCTTGCGTACGGATGACAGCTGCGTATGAATTACTTTATTTTCTGGTGCTTTCACTTCCAGAGACAGTTGTAAGCACTGTGTAACTGCCTCGAGGGNCAACGTCGTTGCCAAGCGACGAAAACCCAACCCCGATGGCAAACACCGGGGGGCGGCTTGTTTTTCAACGTCGTTGCCAAGCGACGAAAACCCAACCCCGATGGCAAACACCGGGGGGCGGCTTGTTTTACAACGTCGTTGCCAGGCGACGAAAACCCAAACCCGATGGTAAAAACCGGGGGGGAGGTGAAGGGAGGGGGTTAAAATGTATGTATCGCCTCCGTCTATCGCAGAATACACCTCGGGAATGCAAGATAGACGTGGTCGCATGCTGCTGTCCCTCGTCGACAGCGCTGAGAGAAACAGGGTGGGGACGCGGGATGGGAGAGGGCCTTTCTCGTGAAGATGCAATGTGGTTGCGAAAATCATGTTGTCGTCATTGGATGGGGGCTTATGATCTTTAGGGTCTGTTGCCGGACAGTGAGCCACGGGTGGTCGGGCATCAATTTGCGTCATACGCAGACGCCGTGGCTTCACGCGGAACTCCTAAGACAGAAGGAAACGAAAGAACGGCGTTTCGCCACGGCGCGCAAAATTTTTGGGCTATCAAGTCTTCCCTTTGGCACAAAACTATCCGCGGGTTGTTGTTGTTGTTCTTGACTATAAAATAAATACCATCCCGGCCTCTCTCTCTGTCTGTACTGACCCCACGTTCGATGCCGTCAATTCATTGGCACAGGCTAACTTACCCAAGATGATGTATACAACCCGAAGGGTCAGCAGAGCGAAAATAAACACACACAGACATGTCAGATATCAAGTGCAAAACAAAAAAAAACTGGAACATGACAATGTATGTTGGCTCTTGGTCCTCCCACTATGCCGGAGTGCTCCGCGCCGGGTTGTCACCGGCCAAGCCAACAAATGAATCGACCCCCCCACCACAACGTTGGGTGACATGGAAAAAAAACAAAAAAATCCACGCGAGCACCCTTCATCGATATCGATTGTGCAGTCTAGCTGGGACACACTAAACCTGGCGACATGAGCGGTTGCGTTTGCTCGAGCCAAGCAGAGCGATGAAAATAAAAAACTAGCGGCCCATCCACTTCCAGATCATTGGCATTTCAGCACACCACATCGCACGCGCAAGGCCGCGACAAGGTACGCGCCCTTTCCCCTTCCCCTCGACCCGCTCTCCATGAACAACACCCGATCCCGCCCCGAGGGCACTATCTACATATTCTAGGCCAAGTACTCTTCGAGCGTGGCGGGCTCCATGTCAGTACTTCCCCGTTTGAGAGCCGCGCAGACGGTGTGCGCGTTCGTGAGGAGACAGGCGTTGATGTAGTACTTCGCGACTGGCTGCAAGAACAACTTCTGGTTCTTGCGAAAGTCGCAAAACGGAAGCAACTGCACGACTTTTCCAAACGCCCATTCGACGCTGATCCTCATCCTGCTGTTGCCCGTGTTGAAGGCTTTCTGCGGCTCCGTCAGATTGCCCCCCTTGAAACCCCGGCGCACATGCGACAAAAGAGGGTACGCCGCGTCTCCGTAAACCTTCATCTGCGTCCGTCCGGGTCCTGCACGGCCGCCAGGCGAGGGCTTAGCTCGCTGACGCGGAGGAGGTACAAGTCGTGTCGCCGCCCAGACACGGGACCCCAAGCATCGATGATCATCGCGCTCGGAGCCTGCACCGCCTGGTACACCAGCCCGTGATCGCGATGATGCCCATCGTACACCTACGTCGAATGTAAGGTGCATGCCAGCGGGGGGATGTGGTGGGGGGTCGTGAGCCACGCAGCACAGGGTTATGAGCTTAGTGCAAGTACTACTGTTGTGCAGAGACTAACGTCGACACGCACCTAAACCGACACTTGTTTCGGACGTAACGGCGACCTGCCGGCCAAAAGTGGCAGGGCGAGGAGGGCTGGGCAGCAAGGTGACTCCCGTAAAACACGCTTGTCCGCCTGACCACAATCGCCCATCACCGCAGTGCATGGACACCAAAAACTCACAAATACACCACAACAATGCCGAGAAACAATCGGAAGGAGGCGACGGCCCACTTTAAGTCGCCTAACTGGACTATCGCAAGGCTATTCCGTCGTCCTCCATCGTCACCACGACCAACAAAGAAAGCAAATGTATTGCTAACCTCCCTCTGGATGTCGTCGTGCCCGTCGGGTCTGCAGAAGCGACGGAGAGTCCCATCGATGAAGGCGCAGATGTCGTCGTACGTCAGCCCCAAAGGCCGTCCTGCGCGAAGGCGATGAGCAAAAACAAATGCACAAGACCAAGAAGCATATATTTTACATCGGGCTCTTCGCTGGGGAGGACACCATTTGTGTGCGTCCGTTGTTCCTTTTGATCACGACCTCGCCTCATGATGAAACCTAACGCCCGCCTCTCTCTTCGAGTGTACCTATGATGGAAAATTTTGTCGCCAGAACTAATTCCTCCCTCCGCCAAAGACACGCTTTGCGTTTCGAGGCGCGCGGGAATGGCGGCTAGAGGCTGTGGTGCAAAGCTCCGGCCTCGATATTCCCTCCTGCTGGACCGCCTGCGGCGCAGGGACTGCATGCTGTCGCACACCAAACCCGTGTGATCTATGATGCTGCTGCGCTGCTGTACAACAGCTGCCCGCACCTTTGCTGTACACCGCTTGGGCGAAGGGTCGGAGGTGCGGATCCATGACTCTTCAAACTGTGGCGCGTGAAGACGAACTCGGTCGCCCACCGAAACAGCCAACATAGCTACGAATACTCTCGGCCGAAATATCTCTCCAAATCAGACAAGCGTCCGGGGTACCTGCGATCACGGGTATTTCGCAGAACCGGCCGAAAGCAGGCGTGCACTACGACGCGCAGACCACAGAGCAAAGAAGCCTGCAGGTGTTGGCAAGTGGAGACGAAACACCGAACCATGCACTCGGCTGCTACAAGTTCGCGGAAGCGGTGGATGGGGGAACATGAACGCTCCACGGATGCCAACTCTGGTACAGCACCTACAATATCTATTCTAGACTTCGGAAACACCCTCTTCACGAGCGGCGTGTCCAGATGTTTTCTCTGCCCACGTACGAGTACATGCCGTCTGTTGTGTTGCCAAGGGAGCCTGTCATGGCGCTTCATCTGTACACCCTTGCAACCCCCAAGCTGGGCTGCACCAGCTTGCTGCTGCTGCTGCTGCTGCTGCTGCGGCTACATACACCTCGTAGCAGCTCCGAGAAAATAAAAATAACTCACCTCATCCTCATCAGCAGAAGAAGGAAGGCCTCCTCCCCGCGAAACACACACCCGTTCTCCAGCCCAATCAAATTAGGGAAGCCGAACGCTTCCATCAGCCGGGGCATGTCCTTCTTGAGGGTCCGGTAGTTGTGATACGCGTCGCAATCATCAACACTGTCGATGATTCTCGTCACGTGATCCACCGGCGCGCGGTGGACTTGACGAGGGCGGAGTAGCTCTTCTCTCTCCATCATCGCATAGAGCATCTCGAAGTCGATGAAGCGGGCCTCATTCTCTGCCTCGCTCTCTCCGTCCGCAGCCCCCTCCTCTCCGTACTCGAGGAGCATCTCCGGGTGCTTCACAGCTTCGCTGAAGAGGACTTGTGTCCCAGTATCTGAGCTCCACCATGTCCGCCGCGTGCATCGCACCAGCCCTCTGGTTAAGAGCAGCGTCTGCCTCACGGTCTTCCGGTACCCCGACGGAGTCACCATGAGGCTTGCACGGGCGTAACCGCGCAATGCCTCCGCAAGTTCGCATGCTGCTGGTGCTTCGGGGTAAAAGGAAACTTGCCAGAAACTTGCCCTCAAAGAGCAAACTGAGCCAAGACCAAATTGGTCTTTTCACTTTCGCAAACACCCAATTAATTGTCTCTTTCCATAGACTACTGTTTCTTTTTTTAATGTTTGCTCAAGAATTCTGGATTATTTTTCTGCAGGCAACAAGGACAAACCAATACACAAAACAACTAATTGAGAGCGCAGATAAAGAGCCTTCTTGCTCCCAACGTTTCTCATCGGACAAACCCGTTAGTATCCTGCCTAGGTTGCCCAACTATTCATCTTTTTATTTTCGGCCCCTGGCCTAAACAGATCTTACTCCATTAGGCATGTCCGAAGCTCTACCCCTCCGTATTCCGTACAGGGAACCGACAGGCCATGAGGGCAAACGGCGGTTCCCCTACACCCAATCTCTCCCATCCTCCAACACGCGCACGCACGGATCAGTCCTCCAAGCGATTCACAACCTTCTGTGCGGTCTGTTGATACCCCGGCCCGATGGTCCGGAAATGGGTTCGTGTTCCGACCCCCTTCCCCCTGCGCTCGCGCTGGCCTGGGCGTCCTTTCCTTGTGCACCTGATCTTGTCTCATATAGTACACGCAGCATAACAGTTGGAACACAACTTCGAGGGTCCCCTCATGAGTCGCAAGATATTCACGCATGCTGTTGAATAGCCCCCGGGATGAGTGACGGGGAAAGAGAGTTGGTCGTCCAACCCATCTCTTCTTACGCCGGCAATACCTTCCATGAAGATGTGACAAGTCAGTGAGTGATGGTCGTGCGTGTCCACCGCTCCATCTCCTCGCTGTCTCGTCGTATTTGAAACATTCTTTTAATTCAGCGGGAGAAACAAGGTAGTGTCCACCCACCCTGTTTTTCGAGCCATCGATCAATTCAGATGTTCTCAGACACGGACCATAATGTTCCACACCGGGTCGTCCAGACTTTCTTTCGGTAACTTCTTTTGAAGGATAGTACCGTGCAACGCTCGACCCCTCTCCCCGATATCCTGCTGTTTCCACCCTGAGTCTTTCGTAAGTTCGTCGACGTTGACGGCGATCTCGTGTTCTTTCCAACGTAAGATCCCATCTGCGAGAGTGTTCCTTTGTCCAGGTATATGCTTTGCCACGTGGCACCAACCGCAGGCGATTTCCATCCTTAACATGAGTCTCATTATGAGGCTCGCTCGCCTGTCGCGAGATCCGCCGCACCTATTAGTCCAACTGACGGCCGGCACGTTATCCCCACGCATCAACACCGACTGCCTTTCTTCTACGGGCCTTTCGTTCAAGATCATTTGAACTACCCACGCCGTCATGAACATGCCGGTCAGTTCGAACAGATTGATCGTTATGTCCGACGTGTCCCTCGCCTGTGCCTTGCGCTTGAGATCCGTCGATGAGGTCGGTTCAAGTGTGTATCTCCAGAAAGTCGTCAGTTCAGGGTCGTAGCCACCAATCGCTGTGGATCTAGCGTCTGAGAGATGGAGGCGAGATGGAGTGCGCTTTACGTGGAGTAACGATGCGCTGAGGGACTCCCCTCGAAGTGCCAGGGGCTGGGTAAAAACCCACTTCCAGAAGGCAACATCGCCGTGGAATTCCCGACCCAGACGCACTAGTCTCCGAGATCGTGTGTGTCGACTGGCTTGAGTATGCAGCCCTGATAGGCGGAGTAGCTGCCACACGAAATACCTGCCGGCTCTGATCATGTAAGTCAGGTTCCAGAGTCTCCCTGCCAGGCTAAGGACTTCTTGAACGCTGGCCTGCTTTCGATTGCGGGGCCATTCTGCTTCTCGGGTGTTTCTTATCGCCCTCACCCTGTCGGGAGTCGTCGCGATTCGGCCGCCGTGCCTGTCGATGGTGTACCCCAAGGCCTTTATGACCGTATTTCCAGTCAGTGCTCTTTTTCGGAGCGAGAATGGGTGTCTCTCCTACTTCTCCCGTGCCAAACAATCTGACGTGGTCTGAAGCTAACGATGCTGAAGCAACGAGTGCCTATTGGTCGGTGGGATCATGCTGGACCTTCGTGAGCAGGAAATCTTCATACATCCTGGCCAAGAACTCGTCCGTGGGTCCCCCGCCTCGATGCGGTTGTACGTTTGCCAATGCTGGCATAGGAGTTGGGCCCCCCTTTTCCCAGGGGGGAATGATTTTGACATGTGACGTCATCGCGATCCCTTCTCGGAGTAGTCGTGCGTTCGCGAGCAGGTGATGCGGTGCGAGTGTTCTGCAGCTGAGGCCAGAACGCCCCGTAATCCTGGTGACGCCGCCCAACCGAATGCCAGTCGTAGGTCCGCTACTAGCACGTCTCCTATCACATAGCAGAACTTGTGCGCGTGATCTGGTGATATCCTTACGTTTCGAAACGCAGAGGTAACGTCAGCCTTGGCCGTGAGTATTCTTTTGTCGGTCCATCTTACTCGTAGACTTGTGAGCTCCTCGAGGAAAGCTGGCAATGCTTCACCGCACAGGCAACGTGGTACTCCGGACATGATGGTATCTATGTTAAGTCCACCTTTCGACCCCTTGCTTTTGCTTGGGTCAAACGAGAAATCATTGATGATTCTTACTTTCTTCCCTGGAACCGCTCCGTAAGGCGCTACCCTAATCCCGCGTACGCCAGATGCGTTCGCCTTTCTCAGAACGATACATCTGTTACGCTTGACGTCGTCGCATAGTTTTTTCCACACTTGCGATTGGTGATCGTCTACGCTACTGCGGTTGCCGTATGCCAGGGCTTTTTGGAGGTTTTGCTCCGAGTTAATAGTGGGTGCCGGGGCGCCTTCCCCGGCTATCTCTATGAGGTGATCGATACCCGGAAATCCTTTTTCGTCTCCGAAATACTGCTTAACGTCGCTCGCGTCCAACGGCAGTGACACCAAAGTGCCGCCAATTCCCCTCGCGACGTCTCCCAGCCTACCGTCATGGACATTTACCAAGTCGCTACCAATATCCGCCATCTTCCGAATGACATGTTTTTCGGCTAGTGTTTGTGAGCTGGATGCAAGCATGCTTCTCTGTACCTTGAGGCTTTCCGTCAGCGTTTTTGATCTCACCGAAGTGGTTTGCATTTTTGGCCTCTCTACGACCGAACGTTGTGACCCTGCCCCATTGCGAGAAGTCACTGATTTCGACCCGCTACCATCTCGCTCAACGTTTGCGACGTCGATGACCCTAGCAGCGTCCACCGCTAGTGTNACCTGGGCCGAGTGCATATCGTGCCCGACCACGAGGAGAAACACTCACTGTCCGGGGTGTCCAGTCGGCGGCAGACGTGCGGGCAGGGAGTGGGGCGAGAGAGTAGCATTGCCGGAGAGCTCTAGCTGTAGCGGTAAGGCTGCTGACGAAGTCGGCCCAGTTGAGATTGGCGGCTTGCCTGAACCTGGCGAAGACGTCGGCCTCGCGGCCCTTGAACTCGGCGAAGTGCCTAAAGGAGTAGCGACAGAGCTCCCCAGAGATTCGGAAGAGTTCCCCAAAGAACAGGTCAACTCTGTCTTGTGCATCTGGCGAGGCTGCGACCANTCGCTCAACGTTTGCGACGTCGATGACCCTAGCAGCGTCCACCGCTAGTGTCCTACCTTGCCAAGGGTGCTCCCTCCGGGGTGTCCGCCCCGTGGAAGTCTTTCGCCACGGTCTTGGTGTCCGCCAATTCCTAGTCTTTTTGTGTGTTTTTTCCGCGAATGGTGTCCGCCATTCGGGTCCGTGTGTCCNCTTGTGCATCTGGCGAGGCTGCGACCATGCCATCCTTGATGAAGGCTTCCTGGACACAAACGAAGATTGCTGGTTGCTAGAATTATTGTCTACCTGCCGCTGGAGTGTCCGGATCTGGGATTCTTGTTGACAACCTTGCGCAACGAGCTGCTGTAGCAGAGGGACCAGATACGGGTGACTACTCGTGTTCCCCTGCCACGGTTGTCGATGCTGCTGCTACTGCTGCTGCTGCGGTGGGGCTCCGTGGGTCAGGAAATGCGGCGGAATTGTTGCTGCGAAGTTGCCGACCGAACGATGATGCTGCTGTGAGTCTCGCTGGTGCCCTAGGTGCTGTTGTGTTGCTGTTGCCNTTCGGGTCCGTGTGTCCAATAAAGTCCTACGCAGGGTGTCCGCCCTGTGTGTGTCCTTACGCACACTACTCGTGTCCGCCAGTATAGTANTTCCGAGCGTTGCTCCGTGGGATGTTAGGTGCAGATGTCGCCTGGATCCGTTGTTTGATGCCCGCTGTCGCGTTGGCTTGTGGTACTGCCGCGGACCCCGACCCGTGCAAGCCAGCCTGTTGTTGGTGATGCTGCCGCTGAATGGCGACGCTGCCTTCGATTGTCCAAAATCGATCAATTCCTAGAAGGCACCCCGTGTCTGCTGCTCCTTNGCCGCGAGACCGATTGTGATCGCCCGGGGTGTCCGCCCCCGAGGCGTCGCCCTTCGCGGTATTGGTGTCCGCCAATTCCGTGCCAATAACTGGGTATGTTCCGCGAATGGGGTCCGCCATTCGGGTCTGTGTGTCTAATAAAGTCCTACGCAGCGTGTCCGCCCTGCGTGCGTCCTTATACACACTACTGGTGCCCGCCAGTATAGTTTTTTTACCTAACAGCTTGCGGCGTCCACCGCTTGCGTGCCGCGAGACCGATTGTGATCGCCTGGGATGTTCGCCCCCGAGGCGTCTCCTCTCGCGGTATTGGTGTCCGCCCATTCCGTGTCTTTTTGTGTGTTTCCTTCGCAAATGGTGTCCGCCATTCGGGTCTGTATGCCTGATAAAATCTTGCGTGGGGTGTCCGACCTGTGTTTATGTNCCCAGCGAGAACACACAAACTTTCTGACCTCGTGGTGCTCTTCAACTTCCTCGCATCCCTGCTTCTTTCCGAATTCCAACACGCCGCCACAACCACACAACCACAGATTCAAATACGTACTGAATCTTCACGATTGTCTTCTCTTTTTTTTCTCCTGTTCGTTCATTTTTTTCTCCCTTGTTCTGTGCCAGATGGCCTTGTCTCTGCTTCCGTTGTGACGTACCGTGATTGAACATAGGGGGTGTACCTCTTCCTCTCCGGCCCGTGATGGTGACTCGTACTCTCAGTTGTTACCTCGCACCGCGCGCAGAGGGAGTGGAGGATATCTGGAGTATCCANGATAAAATCTTGCGTGGGGTGTCCGACCTGTGTTTATGTACGCTACTGGTGTCCGCCAGCGTTGTTTTCTGACCGAACGCGCTCGCGGCGTCCGCCTCTTGCGGGTCGCGGGACCAATTGCAATCACCCGGGATGTCCGTCCCAGAGGTGTCTGCTTGGAATTTTGCATCACGTGTGGTGTCCGCCACATTCATCGTGGTGTTCGGGTCAAAGTAGTCATTGATCGCGCAATATTGACCGCCATNCTATTGACTTGCGGACCCCTCGGGGCCAGTTTATTTGAGTGTACCTTTTATGGGTAAGTTGAACTGTGACGATGGGAATCGACCGCGTCGAGTGCTGGGTCAGTGCGGACATACGAAGGTACTCGGTAGAGAGAGATCGGAACGTTTTATTATTGTGAAGTCAACTGACAACAGCAGTAATCGAAAGTTCGGACTGGGGTTCCAATTTTTCCGTTTGAGGCAAGCAGATTCTGAGATAAGAAAGTTTCCTGGAAACTTCGTGCAGGTGATGAAATTTTTCAGATTCAAGCGGCTTCATGTGATTGACGGTTGGTCAACAGTCCTCCCACGAACTTCCCCTCTGTCCGCAGGTGCTGTTGTTGTTTCTTCGTGGTGCGCTGCGTGACAGCTTGATGTGCACCTTGCTTGATGACAAGGGGCTCTCACTGCTGCTGCTGTTGAGTGTACGTGCGTGCGTGCGTGCGCGTGTCCGTGTCTGCGTCGCTCCCTCAACCCCAGCACACAAAATCGCACCACACCAGTACGGAGACAGGAAGTGATTACTGTACACTGGCCGACAACAGCCTCTGAACGAAGGGCGATGTCGCGTCAAACGCGTTCGGCCGAGACGGGGGTTTGGGACCGGGAGGTACATCCCAGTCAAACGCTCTTGNCGTGGGTGTGTGACTAATACTTGTTCACGTTGGGTGTCCGCCCTACTTGTTCATATTGCACACAATCGGAGTTCGCCGAGGATTGTTCGTTTACGACCACCTTCGCGGTGTCCACCACTTGTGTGTCGCCTGACCAATTATTAGCGCCGAGGGTGTCCATCCCCGGGGCGTCTGCTTGAGATTTTTAGCATGCGTGGTGTCCGCTATATTGTATTTTGAAAGCGAATCAAGACAGTAATTGGACAAGGGGAAACCGNAGAGAAAATACTCTTGCGCGCGGAAGGACGCGCCCGCCTTCACCAGGAGGCCACTACGTGCTCTTCCTCCTCTCTGCTCTTAATTGCTGGCGGCGTTGCCACCACCTCTAGGTTCGTGCGCTCCTCCTCCCCCTTGCCTCGATCTGACGGGCGTGTTGCTGACCTCAAGCCAGGCGGAAACAAATCCAACTTTCTGACGGTGCAGCCTCCCTGTTTTTATGTTGGTGGCGCGCCAACTCCAAGGCCTGTCGCTGGGCCCTGGCCTTCTCTTTGGCCGCGCTGACATGTTCTCAGCAGACTGCTGTGTGTGCGTGCGGTGGTGCGTGTGATGTGTTCCTTCGAAGAATGTTGCTAAATCGAGATACCGTGAAAGTTTCCACAAACCAAACCTCCCTCGGCTCTAAAAATCCTTTCATTTCGGAAAGTTTTTGAGTTCGCAACTGTCACATGGGAAAAAAAAACTTCTAGCCTGTGGAATTGGCGTGGACCCCACTCACCTCTCTAGCCTGTGGAATTGGCGTGGGCCCCATTCACCTCCTCGCTCAGGCTACACGACTGCTGGACGAAAGCGAGGGATGGTCCTACAGCTGCACGCCTTGAAATCTAGGGGTACGGTGCGTGTGTCTGGCGGTTGGGGGTAGTCGATCAGGCCGTCTTCCCCGTCAGATATTCGATCGCAAACGAAAGAACGAGTATTCCATTTTGTCTCGTCCTTGCCCGACCCACAGCGTGGACAAGCCAAACAATGACGCAAATGGAGGGACTAGGCACATGCTCGTGCAACACAGCGGCGGGCACTTGAACTGCAGCAATCACGGGTTTTCGGCGGCGGGCGAGCAACGTCGCACAGAGCCACACGGCGCTGTCGTCCCGCACATTGCGCGCATGCGTGTCGACCCTCTGACTTTGTCGAAGGCAATGAAATGGTTGATACCGAACAGTCTCGCTGCACTTGCGTCCCAGTGTGGACCCTATTTGCCTGCTTTCACCGAAAGACCAGCGGTTGCTGTGGGGTGAACTCACCGTCGTGGATAGATGCTTCAGTAGGTTGGCGCTGACTTGATCGTGCTATTGTCTACAGGTATACTGTGGTCTTTGCATAGTGCTTGTTCGGGCGTGGAGGTCAGCGCATCACGGACAACCCGATTCGACGAAGGGGCAGAGCACAACGACAGGTACATGTACAAAGTAGAAATATATTGCAGCATAGTATGGCATAATATCGATAACCTCTGAGGCTATCCGCTGGATGGAGAACATAAAAACAAGCAGCTCGAAGGGATGCATATCATGTGTTGCAGTACTGCCAGTGATACATATTGTGTTTTGAGGGAGGATGGAGTCTTCCTTCTACAGCAGTAGTACAATTGGGTGCCCTCAGTAGTGCGGATGAAATCGCCTGGCGCAACTTCGACCCCTCAATAGTGCGGTGAGCACTATTCCGGGCACCCCTTCTGTCTCTTTCCAATTTTGAAAATTAATATTGTTAAATATTTTTTAAAGACCCTCAATAGTGCGGGTACTGATATCACATCCCCTTCTGAGGGGTCAAACGAGCACACTTCCCGGCACACACAGCTGAACCAGCATTTTTTCGCAGCAAAGCCTCTCATGTCTTGTTTGTGGTTGTGGCTGTGGATGTGGTTATGGTTGTGGTTGTTGTTGTTGTTGTTATTGTTGATGATGATGGCGTTGGTGTTGTCTTCACACTGCTGCAAAAGCCGTTCCTGTCTCCTCTCGTTACGTTCGAATGTCCGCACTGGTCCACTAAACGCGGACGCCTTCAATGGTCACAATGCGACCACCCTTTGCCTCACCGTTATTTTTGGTACCGAACGCATACGGTGTCTGAAGTACATGTGTTGAGTGAGCTGCAGCAAGCAGTACAGTAGTTCACGCCTCGTTGTGTTTCTTCATGCATGCGTGCATACCACCCATTGCCATCAATCCCCGCAAACGTCGTGACGTTGTGTAGACTAGTGATGGATTTGTTGGGGGAAGCGGATAGGCTGGGTCCTCGTTGGTGTGCTCTTGATTTAGTTCATGGGGTGTTCCCCCTTTCCTTGTCGTACCTGTAGGAGTCTGGAGTTCTGGGTCGTGTTGAAAGTTGCTGAACACTTGTGTGGACGGACGTGTCTCGTGATTTGGCAATGTTGGTTGTTTTTGCAGATCTTGCCTCGTACCAGTGGTAGATTTTCCTGTGAATATTTCATAATGTACGAGGGGAACATTACACAATGGAGCAGCACACCTTTGCTACCAGCGTTCATTGCGCAACATCTCATGGACCACGTATATCCGTTGTTCTGTTATTCGATGTGGTATCACCGCTACGCAGTGTTCGCAACATGCTGTTGCGTTCTCGTCTTACCCACGAACGAACCCAGACTTCTATCCTGCAGACGCCACGTCGAATTTTTTTACCCTGCGCGTTTTGCGCACACAACTTTGCCATGTGCATCGACCTTCGATTTACCCTGTGCGTGCTCTATACCAGTGATGTCGCGAAACGCGCGCCTTCTCGCACTAATCAGGCCCGACACCATGTATGGCGGGTGCCCGCTATTAGTGCGGGTGAAAGCGCTCAACACATACCCGCACAGTAGAGGCCACCCCACTGCATGAACTTGTGCGTACGCCTGAATTCCTCTACTAATCCGAGAAAAAAGCCAGATACAACGAAAAAGTATTCCTCCTATGATACTGCAGTGCAGTGAAGGTCCAAAGTCATGCGAGTGGTCATGTCTGGCATTGGGTCGAGATTTGTGCGGAGATCGTATTGGACCTACGCATAAATCCACACATCTGTAGCGGAAGGTTCCAGTGTTTCACAGCTCCGGCTGCAAATCTGAGAGTGCAACGCACACGTCGCCTCCGTAATATATGCATACTGACACACATGCGTACTTCGCGTTAATTTCAGGGAAGGCACCACACATCGGTAGCGGAAGGTTCCAGTGTTTCACAGGTCCGGCTGCAAATCTGAGAGTGCAACGTACACGTCGCCTCCGTAATATATGCATTAGGACACATATGCATACTTCGCGTTAATTTCAGGGAAGGCCTTCGTGTCCCTGTGCTTTTGAACACCCACGGGCCAGCTCTCCTACCCGCTCGACGCTCAAGCGGTCTTTCGATTGATCGACGACCACACAGAAAAGCGTAGAATTTAGACCTACTAAGACTCCCGCAAACACGCAGTCGTGCACAAGGATTTTGCCGGGTCGAGGCTGCTTCCCCCGCGCGGCGTTGTCATTCCATCGGTTGACATTCATTCCCAAAAGCCGCCTGTGCCACGGCTCGTTTCTGTCTCTGTCTGTCTCTGTCTCTTTCTCTCTCCCTCCCTCTCTCTCCCTCTCTCTCCCCCCCGAGTCACTGGCCCGGCACAATCGAGGGCTGTCCATCGCTGCCGGCTCCCCCATCACTTCTACGTCGCCGTCACACAATATTGACAGCAGGCACGCACTTCGTGTACGTGACGGTACGATATCATTTTGGAGCAGCCCCGTTGTGTGTGTGCCCTGAGCATACCCCCCCCCCCCCCCCCCCGGGCCCCCCGTATGCTGTGCCTTAACCACAGCAGAATAAGCAGAGGCAGAGGGGAGCAGAAGAGCCTCGTCTGTTTGCACATAGACAACACAGCAAATGGAGCGCGACCAACAGCAACGGCAAGTGCCAGGACGAGGCCTTGAAAGCGGCCGGCTGTCTACGACACCGTCTTCCAATCCCGCCACCGACACCCAGCCTTGGCGTGAGCAGCGGTGGGCACGACGACCACCACCGCTACGGCGACCTTCGGCTACTACTTCCGGCCTTGCCTCGGCGACCGCTACTAGAACAGCAGTGACGACGATCGTGTGCGTGGTTGTTGCCGGCGTCTTCCTCGCCGTCCGCTCCCCCAACGGCATCCAACCACTCCAGCGCGGAGAAGAAGCGCCGCCGACGAGCGCGGGGCCCGCCCGCCCGCCGCCACCGCCGCCGCTGCTGCTGCTGCTGCCACGGAGAGCGGCCGGCGATCGACTCTCCCGGGGAGGAGAAGCCGTCGCCACAAGCGGAGGAAGCGGCCGTCGGATAGGCGGAGAAACAAGAAGGGCTTCCGCTCTCGCTGAAGAACTGGACGGGGGCGGGGGGGGGGGCGATAGCGCTATATCAGCATGGGTGAGACTGCCGAACACGCCACGCCACTCTTACAATGCCGGTTTTGACTCACACCAGACGGTATTTGGCCTGTTGCTAGCTTTTGACCCGAAAAAGTGAAAACAAAACATGGGACCTGTTTGTTGCACAGGGACATGACTAACCCTCGTCGTGAAAAAGACATGGATGGACTCACGCAAGATGGGACCCGGGTAGAAAACGTAGAAGTTTGGTGGGAGGGAATGGTGGATGGATATGTTCTGCAACCCAAGCTCCGGCCGGAGAGGCAGTTGTTGTCGGTCTGCGGGCGAAAGTAGTTCACGGCACGGGAAAGGTGGAAAAACTCTCTTTCGGTGAGACACTTTCGGTCGCAAATCATTGTCGTTTTTCTTGAAAAACTATTGACTTGCACAACGTTCCGGAACCCTCCTTTTCTGAGACCGTTGACGTCGAACGCGGGGTGTGTCGCTTGGTCTATTGTCGCGTAAATTTGCACGGCTGGTGCCGCATCGCGTGTGCATCGGCGAGATCTTAACACCTCCTCAATATTCCGCGTGTGCAACCGATGTTATCCGGCCGAAATGCGCGCAAATGAACGCCCCCCCTAAAAAATATCAACGCCGGGACGGTGGCGGCAAGGCGCCGTTCTCCCTAAAGCGCTACGAGAGCTTCGAGGCCTACGCGACGGAGCAGTCAGCCAGCGGCAACGCCATCCTTCCCGTTCCCATCGTCCGGCCCCCGGGGAAGGGACCCGAGGCCTCTAGGTCTATCCCGCTGGCGATCATTATCGGGACTCAGGCGAGTGCTGTTTAGGGTTAGGGGTAGGGCTGCGTCGTGTTGTTTTTTCCGCATCAACCCGTGTTATTTCTTGTTCCGGCACGTTAATTTGTCTCCGCTCCTCTGGGGGAACGTTGGCGTTGTTGACGAAAGATCTGATCGATCGGCGTCCAGGGGCGGTGCCCTACACAGAGAGCAGGCGGACGAGGCAGGTACTGCTTTACCGCGATAATTCTTCGCGGTACATACGCCATGGTACAGAATACGCTGCCGTGTGGGAACGAAGCTCTGAAAAAGACGCTTTCTTACATTTGTGACAAGCGTAGCCGCTTCCACCCCCATGAAGATCGGGATTGTTGACCAATCACCTGACTCCTCGAGTCTCCACGTGGCAGACCGACCGCCCGCTGATATCAGAAAGAAATCTTTATCACCGCAGAACAGGGCCGCTTGTCTGTTCCCTGACGTCCCCCCGGCCTTCCCACCACGTCGACCCGTGGACTTTTTTTTTTAACTTCTGGTACATTGTTTGCAGAAAGGGGGGACGCAGAATCTCCGCAGCCATCTGCTGACACACCCCTCGCTGTCAGGGTTGAGGCAGAAAGAGGCGCACTTTTTCGACTGGTTCTGGTAAGTGAGCGACTTGACCCTAACTTGTCTCGCCCTTTCGCGTGTGTAATAAGGCTATTTTTGCTTTGTTGGGACCGAAAGGGGTAGGTAGGTGGTCATCGTTGGAGCCTGTGAGAGCGGTGCCTTTGAACGCAAGTAGTCATCGGAAACGATCCAGCAGAAATTTCAGAAAAATAGGGAGGTGGAGAGTCCGGCCCCAGAGCCCGACTTGCTTGCTCTCCCTCTCGTTTTTTGCGCGAGGTGTTTCATGAAGGGATAGAGGGCCGGTGTTCCCTGAGATTGACCTCCCCAAAAGTGGCTTTGGTGTTGTACCTTCTACCTTGGCCCTGATGTTGTCAGATACGTTGCCGGGTATGGCTCCCTTTTCGACAGCTCTGGGCAAGCGTGATTTCGTGCCTTTTCCACGGCCTGTTTCATCAGGCGTTGAGTCTGGTGTTTGAACGAGCATGCCATTGTGCTGAATGCTGACCACATGCGTACCAGCCGCTATAGGACAGTGTTGAACTATTCCAAGTATACACGTTCTTGCAAGTATCCGTACTCGAACCTTCTTGAGAACGCCGCAGGCGAATCAACAACGCCTCGCGAGTCTCTTCTCCCTTTTGACGGCCGTTGTCGCTCCGCGCTCGGCGCCACTTGTTCTCCCCTGCCCGCCCCTCTTGGTTCGTCGTGTCCCGCAGGTTCACTAGCGATCCCAAGAGCCGTCACGAGTGGCGGGGGGATGGCCGTGGTGGTGCTGGCCTCAACTCCAGCGCAGCCGGTGAAGTCCTTTCGGCCTACGCGGACAGGGCCATGGAAGCGGTGAGCGCCCTCTGGCCGTCATTTGGCTCGACGTCTTCTGCGTAGGAGTGCCCGAGAATAAGATAGGGAGGGAGAGAGAAAGAGAAAGAGGGACAGAGACAGAGACAGAGACAGAGAGAGAGAGAGACAGAGAGAGAGAGAGAGAGAGAGAGAGAGAGAGAGAGAGAGAGAGAGAGAGACAAAGACAGCCCGATACATACCTATGTAGATACAGGCAGATACAGAAAGGGGGACAGAGCAGAGATAGGGACAGAGGTAGACAGAGAGAAATAGAGACAGGCATGCGGATGAATGCAGACGACGGGCGTATATACCACGGTTTACGTCTCTTGACCGCCCTCAGACAGAGTCTCACGCCCTGGCACCCATGTCATCGACTTTCTCCTAGACATTGAATACGCGCGGTGCCCACGACCGGGCAATTTTTCGTGCTTTTGTAGAAACTCCTCCGTAAACTGAGGTTTGACTCTTCCCACACCATTGACGAGTATCATTACCTGTAGCGATGCGACCCTGGTGCGTGACCTACCTGGCCTGTTCGGAAGGCGAAACGCGTGCGACCGATCTGCAACCTCGTACGTGAAGGATACCACCAACCGTGCACTGAACGACACATCCCCGTCGATCTGCGGCGCTGGTCTTTCAACGGGTACCAACAACAACCCCAATGACGCTCTACAGCCCCAACGGCTCTCTCTTTCTCTCTCTTCCGCGCGTTCTCCGATCGGGCCTCCAGCCCCGCCGCCAACCCTCCCGCCACTATCAAAATCGACCTGCCTCTTGCTGAGTCTTACCAGCGTGGTTTTCGTGTGGTGCCTAAGTCTTTCTTGTGCGTTGTTGGTTTGTCGGTGGGGTTGGATGAGGCATGCAGGCCTCCTAGCGTGGCCGCCCATTTTCTCCGGCGCACTCGCGATGGCTCCCCCCAAAACTTGGGGTATTTTTATTTTTTTTCTCCGAGGCAAAAACGTCGGCGTGGCAGCGGCACCACCAGAAACGAGTTCCGCCGCGTTCTGTGCTCCGAATGGTTATGCGATGCTTCCCCTCTCGGCGTGGATCGATCCCTCGCGCCCGCCTGAAAATCGCAGGTTGACCCTCGCAAGCGCGACACCATGGCAACGGTGGAGTCGACGCCTCTGTACTTCTTCTATCCCCTTGCGCCCTACCGGATGAAGATGGTTCTTCCCGCGGCGAGACTCGTCCTGATTCTCAGAGATCCCACGGAGAGGTGAGGTCGTCGTTGGGGTGGGGCTTTGGTTGTTTCGGTTTCATCGGCAGGTGGTGTGTTTGAGGGTGAGGAATCGGGCGGCGTTGCTGTGTAGGACCGTTCCGTTTGTCTTCCTGTCTGTCTGTCTCTGTTTCTCTCTGTCTCTCTGTCTGTCTCTCTCTCTCTCTCTCTCTCTCTCTCTCTCTCTCTCTCTCTCTCTCCGTTTTCCTGTGCCTCACTCTCACTGTCTCCATCTCCACCTCGCCTTCTCTCTATTGCCTGCCACCCGTGAATGACGCAGGTACTTCTCTCACCTGCGAATGATGATGTGCTGGACACGGGACAGCGAAACTTTCGACCATCTCGAGAAACGACAAAAAACATATTTCCATATCCCAGGGCGGGTCAAGGAGTACCTCGAACGAGTAAGCCGTTCTCGCATGTGAAGCAATGTCGCAGTGTCCCATTATGGCTACAACACGAGTGCGCTGATCCTCAGAAACTTGCGTGTTATCTTGACGTTTCTTTTCTCTGGCTCCCTACGACTGTGTGGCCAGTGAAATCGGGAGGCGCACCGGTGGAATAATCAAATTGTCTCGTGCTCTGGATGGCGCCGGTTGACAATATGAAGGCCTCCAAGATCCCCATTCGGCCTTACAGTGAGGGGACCACTGCTGTGTCAACATGTGCTCTTTGGCGTGAGAGGGACCCCACGCCACATGTATAAGGTCGACAAGGTTTCGTTGTTGGTTCCCGTGTTTGGGCGAAACCCAGGTGATATTTCTACGGTAGTAGTAGCTGTCATCCATTCGTCCACACAAGTCGTCAGAATTCTCTGAATTCCCGTCACGTTCAAGCGCAGAACCCGTGCACTTGTTCCTTGTCCGCCCATGTGGCGATAATCGAAAAAACACAACAGGGGGAGGCGAGCTACAAGCCTTACACGCCGCTGTGTCGGGGGGAGGAGGCAAGGGCGAAAGACCTCTTACGTTGCTGGAAGGCCATGGTGACGCACGACCCGCTCCACCGTGGTCTCTACGCGGACCAACTGGAGAGATGGTTCAGGGTGTATCCCCGATCACAGGTGAGAAGCATTTTTTTTCGGATGGCGTTAGGGCAAAAGGGTAGATACGCTTGAAGCAGCATATGTAGGCAAGCCTGTAGTGCTCCGTAGGGCCATGCCCTTAACAAGAGCTGTGTGCCAGACGGTCAAAAGTATACCTTCTTTTTTATTTTGTTGACGTACGGTATTTCATTCCACCGCCCCCCTCCCCCCCAAAAAAAGCACGATTACCCCCCACCCCGTCAAACCCCCCCGGTGTTTGCCATCAGGGTTGGGTTTTCGTCGCTTGGCAACGACGTTGTAAAACAAGCCGCCCCCCCCCGGTGTTTGCCATCGGGATTGGGTTTTCGTCGCTTGGCAACGACGTTGTAAAACAAGCCAATTCACTTCGTGAACTCGGCAACCAGGTTACCGGGGTTTTTTTTACCTCCGTTTTTTTTTTGGCGGTAACCATAATGGTGGTCGAGTAGATCATATTGTGCGGGGTGGAGAACCCTCACTCCGCGCAACGGGGATGATCGCACCACGTTGTGTTAAAATGGTCACGCACCCTCGAGGCAGTTACACAGTGCTTACAACTGTCTCTGGAAGTGAGAACACCAGAAAATAAATTGAGTTATACGCAGCTCTCATCCGTACGCAAGGAAGTAAGCACAAGATGCCGAAAACCCCGCAGGATGCAGTGGACCCTTCATGCGACTCGCCGAATATCTCACGGCGCTTCGCGCTTGGTGATGTGAGAGCCCTGGTCCGGTGAGAACCCGGCGTGCTCCGTCCCGGCTTTGTAGGGATGCGGGGTCAATGGTCTAACGACTACGGCATGCACGGCTATGAGTACACCCCGCCCCCCCCCGTCAAATCGAAGCAGATTCTTGTCTTGGAGTCTTCGGAGATGTTCGGAAACTTCACCGGCACCCTCGACAAGGTGGCCAGGCACATCGGACTGCCGCCGCACGGCTATGAGTACGACTCCAGGCACCAGCACGCCAGCGCCCCGTGCGAGCGAAACCACCCGGAGTTGTTTGCAGAGGGCGGAAGGTACACTAGACACAAGAAAAAGTCCGCACATTGTTACGCGAGGGCGGTCAAGAAATCGAGCCTCGACAATACTACAGTAAGAACTTGAGCACCAGCTGTGAGCTCGCAAAACAACCCCTTCCACTAAAACGTATACATTACGACCACTTCGTGCCATGAGCCAAGGAAGTTTGAGCCCCCGCCTCTTCAAAAACTAAAGGTCCTTGAGGGCGGGTGCTTCAGGGCGCTTCACCATATATATTTACTTTCTGAAACATAGCAGGTCTGAGCCTAGCGTTCCAGGTGTGTGTGCGCCGTGCAGGTGGTGGCGCTTTTCCGCTTTCCGGCCTCTGCAGACGGCATTCTTTTTTGCGGAGTAGTTTTTCCTTTCCCTGAGATATTTCAATCCTTGGCTAAAAGTGGGCAGCAACCAACATTGACACACGGTTGAATCACCTTGTTCCCCTTTTCGGCAGGCGTGTGTGGTGTGGACCGACGCGTTGGCAACCTTCTGTAGATGAATGCTATATATTGCGTATACCATCTTATGTACCCTCTTGTCGAACAAATACCAGAAACAGCCATGTCCATCTAGAACTGATCATTCCATGCGCCAATAAGTGTACCGTTGATGGTTCAAGATCCTCACATTCCTAACTCACAATGTCTTTTCCCCCTTCCCTGCCGACGTGTGCGAAACATATTCCCCCCCCCCACCCCCCGCGGCCGCCAAAGGTACCAAAAGATGCTCGAGGACCAGCGAGTATTGCAGGAGTGGTACCGGCCACACAACGAGCGCCTCTATCGGCTCCTCGGACGGGAGATGCCGTGGGAATGAGGAATGAATCCTCTTCTAACCCGCTCATCTCTGATCGGAGGATTTTGGTTTGGCACGAGGAGACAAGACCCATCGACCGCGGGCATGGCTTCTATTCTCACCCTCTCATCTCTGGCTGGAGGTACTAGTGCATTCGAGGGTACTCCCCTCATCGACCAGAACATAACCCTTGACTTGACACAATAATCTTACAGGAGCCAGGGTGGAAGGGTTGCGTGGACGTGGAGCACACCGGGCCCGAGTTGGACGGTCGACTTCTTCCCCCAGGGTTGTTTCTTGCTGAAATCCTGCTGATGTGTCGTGAATCATTTATCGACCGTTTTTCGTATAATAATGGATCTCTTCCTGCATTTTGAAACTTGTTTACTGTCTCAAGGATCATTTTAACTTTAGCATGGGCCTTGTTCGCCTATTTGTTTTAGGTTTACGGGGTTTTGTTTCATGAATTTTTCTGCTTTTTGGATGGATCTTGATGGTTTTCAATGGATGTTGCTGTTTGGAATGGATGCTGCTGCTTGTACGACTGTATGTCTCGTTGTTGATTTGACGGATGTAGTTGCTGATTTGATGGATCTAGTTGCTGCATGTCAAGTACTCGCGTCCCCCTGTTCACTGTGGGCGTGGATCTGGTTGATGTCAAACACTCACGTCCCCTTGTTGCCATGTGGGAGTGTTCGACGGAAAAACACCGAATAGAGCAGCACCCTATCCAGCGTCAGACGTATAGGTATATCCCGACATTGAAAGGTTTCGTGCGTTGCCAAATCTTCTCGTGGAACTCTTATTGCCCTTGATGGGCTTTGACCAGAATGACCGGGATAGGTTGACTGCTGAGTTTGATGTACAGTAGAAATGGAGGTTCGGAGCCAGCTTGCACACCAAACACGGCGCCTATTCCCTTGTAGGTGTAGGGCCCGGAGCCCCGTTGCCTTCACCCGTTAAATGTGTGCGGGAACTATCATCTTGTCTGTGACTACAACGGTAGTCTGGTCTGCCGGATCGTTTGTGATTGGGGACGGAAATCAACGCACGTAGTGTTCATGCGGAGGCCAATAGAGTGAGGTTTTCTGTCGCAAGATCTTTGATGCTACCTTTGTTTGGGGTTTATTGTTGGGCATCGCCTACCGAGCGGGAGCGATGGACTCAAAACAGTTTTTTTTTTTATGTTTTTCTTTTCCTTGCGCCGGACATGTCTCAAGCGACGGCTGATGTGTTGTCTGGCTGGCGCCGTTCTTCCTGTGCAATGTTGTTTGTGTTTTGTTATCGCGATTGCGACGTGTTTTTAGTAAAGTGCGTACCTGTTCGAGTGGTTGGCCTGCGACGGAAAGCGTCGGTGTCAGCCGGTACGGAAGTAAATTACTCTTTATGAATACTGTGCAAAAAAAAATGGGGAGGGGGAAGGGGATCGGAGTGGCCCCGAATAATTTGTTCTTTGAAGGCGACGACGACATCAAGGAAACTACTTTTCCTCCGGGCTATCACGGTTGTCGAAAGGGCTTTCATGGGGGCAGACTTGCCGCATCCACTTCCCATCAAACCATGAAGCCGGACGGCGTAGCTTCCATGCTGCTATCCATGAGGGCAAGGAAATCTCTCTTTCCGACCCTCAGAAGAGCGACGTACCATCCACTTATCATACCGTTCTCGCTCTCGCTTGGGCACGGGCCTGGGGGAGATGACATGCATTCAAAACTTGTCGTGTTTTAGGTTATGTGCAGCCGGCGCTCTTTCCTTAGGCACGCGGGAATGTTGTTGTGTCAAGGCGTCGAGTGGGCTGCATGCAGATCTTTTCTTCATCCACGTCGAAGACGGTTCTGCCCTTACGCTCGGCAGCCACACACTTCGCAAAACCGGACGATCCCACGCCATCACATCACTCTGCAACCATCACGTCGTCGGCGGTCGGCGACATATCGGATGAAGATTGGAGACGTTTCGTACGGAGACTTCACTGAGGTGAACGGAGTTCCAACCTCGGTGGAGGGGCGTGGGTCATTGGAGGGCCATGGAACCGACATCTGTTCTCGATGGATGAATGAATGCGACGCCGGCCGACGTCCGCCAATGGTCACGGCTCTGGTAGTGAACCGAAACCACTGCGGTATGTACGGGGCTGCAAGGGCATCAGTCTATCTTAGAATGTGAAGTAGCCCCCCTCGGTGATGTCCGATACTTTAATCGTATCCCGTGAATTTTGCAACACGAACTTTGATGTGCTGACGATATTCTGTCCGGTGCCTTCACCAAATGATCACACTCCCCTCACTGCTCGAGTGAAAACACGACTGTACGCCAGCTGCTTGTGCACTACTCTTAGAGTTGATTTGAACAGCCAGGCAATGTAGGATTCACTTTGCTTGATGTCTGTTGACGCGAAGTGTCACTTCAAAAAGTCTTGGCATTGGCGGCGTCGGGCCATGAATCAGAACCTCTTTTATCCGTTTCACCGAGTGTTTGCAGACGGCGTGCGTAAGCTGGGGTAAAGAAGCCACGAGGGGTTCAGAGTGGAAAAACGTGTCCTCACAAGTGTAGTTTAACTAGCTCCGTTGATCAAATGGTTTGTATTCACAGCTCCAATATGCCTAATAGAGTGTGGGAAGAGCCCATGGGTATACTCCCCGCAAATATTTCAGAGTAACGCTCTTGATTACTTTCTTGGGTGGGCCGAGAGTACTGCCAACTTTCTAGGATGACGGTTGGTCCGTCGTAGAGAGCAAGCAGAAGCGCGATACTTTGTGAATTTCGAGATTGGCGGTAATGCAATCCCGTGGATCGTGTTAAAGCTCCTACCTTTCATTCGATGGCCGAGGGTATGGAATGCATGCCAGGAAACGATCAAAGCGCCTATGTACATTCAATCAAACATCTGCTCATTACGGTCGTCGGGAGACGCGTTTAGATTTTGAAGGCACCCCATTTTTTGTCTTGTTTTTTCGTCACACTTACCAGTGAAGCAACAGCTGCGATTTACTCGTCACAGGTTCATCGTCACCCCTCCTGAACGTCCAATCGCTCTCCCAGCACCGAAAGTACTGAAGACGGGTGGCATTACCAGAACAAGGCGCTTTCGAGAGATGCACTCAGTCTACCGGCTCTGGTTCCATTATGTTTGCGTCGCGATGACGGAACCAGCAACGGAGTACTGCCCTAGTCTACACAGGCTCGCCTGGAAAAAACGAAATTGATTTCGATACGATATCCCACACACGCGTCCACGAAGGCGGCGTTGGCACGTGCGTTGTGTTTTCCTCAAGTAAACGACCAATAAGAGGCCCGTGCACCTTTAAGGGTTCGGTTGTGCATTGGGCGATGAGCTCTGTTGAAGAGCAGGACGTAGAGTGCAAACCCGCGTGCGTCGCTTCGCATGTGTCGTGTTGAGCCGTCCACGTGGCACAGAAAGAACGATGTGACTTTCTCATCGAACCACAGCACAATTACATCTTCTTGAAGACCCGCGTTCGTCAGCGCAACCTGCAGATCGAAGCAAATACGGACATGAACGGTAATATATCGGACGCACCCAACGAATAAACGGATTCTACCAGGAAGTTCTTGTCCTGGCGGGACGAACCCAGCCGTTTTCCCTACCAAGCGCGCGTACAAAAAAAGTAACGAATGCGCCGCGTCCTTGCACTTTCAACAAATCTAATTGAACCGTCCTTCGCAACCATGTACCGTGAACGATGCCCGTGCTCGGAAACTTTGTACCTCGAGGAACTGTGCGTCATCACCTCCAATTTACATAAACCCAATGAACTATACGTGCAGATACCTGGGACCACAAGTAAGAGGAGAACATGCATGGACGCACGTGCGGGGCGTGCCACGCAATTGATCATGACAGAAAAGTCACAAAAAGACGAAGAGAGATCCAGTAGGTGGGCAGATGCGCGCTTGCGTCATCGTGCTGCTACATACCAACAAAAACGATGTCACGACACACTCACTGGTACTACTGATATCTCGTCTACGCAGTTGTGGGCCAAAAAAAAAAAAATCGAGAAGGAGACACGCAAAAGAGTGACTTGTTTACAATGGAACAGATAAGATTAACACCGGATGCGCCTGGACATTAATCTACCGAGATATTCATACTTAAGGCCGTTGTTCGGCTGTCGGATACACGCCAAAAATGGCCGGTGACGATACTTGACTTGATATCGAAGGTCAAGGAGTGTGATGCATATACAACACTTTGCACGAGATCCTCTTCACAACAAAATAAAGAAAACGCCAAAGGCAAAAACACGCACACCGACCACTACTGGTGTTCGCGGCTATTTGTCCCGCTGAATACAAAAAACCCGGCGCCCTTGCAATGCCTCGGCCGGCTAGCCCGCGTGATGGTTGCTAGTGAGACCCCCGCACTCATACATTGGTCAGCCTGCTAGCGCGGTCGACGCTAAAAATACAGAGACACACACACAGCAGCATTGCGTCGCCTCTTCCGGCAACAAATCTACTCACTACAGTATTCAACCCCGGCCGCCACACCACAACACCCAGTGTCTACTGAAACAAGTGAACCTCGGAGTTACCAAACCCAGGCTCAAAAAGAAACAGACGAAAGAACTTGACAACGACAGGTGTTCGGTCGAAAATTACAGGGCAACACGCAAAAAACTGTTTTACAATAAGTGACTAGCTGCTGAATTGTGCCCCCCAGAGAAAACAAGAGAGCGTCATAGCCTCGGTATCTTACAAGAGCAAAAAAATATTCCCGGAAGTGACCCGTAAGTTGCGCGCCTCCGCCAAGCACCAGGACTGATGTTTTCGCCCACCCCCTTGCTTCTGATTCTCGGGGCATGGCTGCCGTTCCTGTGGCTGCTGCTGCGACTGCCGCTGCGGCTTCGGTGTGGGACAACCATGACCGTTGGTCGCCCCCGTCTTGGTTCTGACTCTTGGAGTCTAGCTATTGCCGATGTTGCTGTTCCGGCACCGTGACTTGTCAGTCGCCGCCGTCTTTTTGATTCTCCGGGTCTGGCTGTCGCTGCTGCTGTTACGGCGGCGGCGGCGGCGGCGGCTGCGGCGGCGAAGGTGGAGGGGAGTGCTCCAGGTGGTGCTTCGTTTCCTCCTCGATAATCTTGTCCTTGTCCCGCAACATCCCCCCCACCCCCCCTTGGTAGCTGCCGCGCTTAGTGCCCCCCGCAGGGCCAGGTTGCTGCGCCGGTATCACCGTGGTGGAGTGCGCCTGGGGGGGATACGGGGCAACCGACTGGCGGCGTTAGTTCCCGTCATGTCGCGAACTACCCTCTCAAGTTTTTTCGACGAGACACTTCAACAACACGTTGTTGTAGTGACGGCAGATATCAATGATATCCCCCCCCCAAAACGGCTTGTGGAATAAAAAGCTAACCCTGTTGTCAATGGCGTGTGACACAAAGCGTGGGTCTAAGGGCCTGATGCCAGCTGACACGAAACGGGGGGGTGCCAGACGCTGCCGCAACAACTTCTTGTTCGAAAACCAAGCGAGATGATCGCTTTGCGGTGGCAAGTAGAGTTCAAGGCGAGTCCGCCCGAATGTGGGTACTAGAGAGACGACGTTCACACTGCTTTCGAAGGACGTCCTCGCACCTTGGAGCTATCGGTCGCACGAGGACCAGCAGCGGCAGCAGCAGGCGAAACCTTCCCGTGCTTTTTCACCCACTTCGCGTGGGCCTGAGAGCCGCGGGGTCCCCGGCATCCCCAAATCAAATACACGTGCACCAGAAGACAAGGGGTCGACAGAGACACACATGGTCGAGCCAAGAGATTGGGTCACAATTCACTTAGGTGGATGGTTCCAGGGGTTCTATAGCACGCTCCGCCATTCTTCTTTCCTCGCTTGCGCCCTCGACATGTTCCAACAAGGTTAGATGTCAGTGGCAAAACATCCAGTAATGGTGTAGGAATGGGGTAGACAGTGTGCGCTAACCTCCAAACCCCTCCCCAAGAGCGGTTGGTTGTTCGTTCAGTCCATCCGCACGCTGCGGTTGCAGTAGTCGAGCTGTTCAAGCAACAACGCACCAAGCCACACCGAAACACTTCCGAATTGGGCAGTCAAAAACAATAGACTGAAAACAAGTAGAGCGAAATTGTGATCGAGAGAACAAATACAAAAAAGAGCATGGGGTCCCCAGCAACAGCGCGTGAAGGCCTGTAGGAACCTGGAAATGCGCCTCACCCGCTGTGAGAACCGCCAGCGTTGGCAAGACCACTGGCAGGCAGTTGACAGTCACAGTGATCGTCACCGTCCAATTACAAGAGAGCAGAGCGCCGCGTTTTGGGCGTGCAGGCAGGAGGCAACGGTAGCGGCCGGGTGACCCCGGTGTGAAAACGGAAGGCGCCGGGGGGGAAAGGGTGAGAGCCAAGACATTTGGAACCACGTGTTGCGTGTGAGAAGGATTGGACAGCACAATACGCTCACGCAAATCACGGGGAATGGCGCGGAGGAGGGTCGAGGGTGTCGCTGTGAGGCAGGAACGGTTGGTCGTCTTCGAGGCCAAGTTGTTCGATGATACCCCTCCGAACGCACGGTAGTCAGCTTTCCGTGCCAAAGCCCGGCCCCCCGAGCACTGCTGACATAGCAGCCAGCGTTTGATCAGGCTAGGCAGTGAGCACGAGGGAAACCCCCTACCCATGCTCTCAAAGCGGTGACCGCATTCCAGTCAGGTACACAACCGACCCCAGCACAACATACGGCCGTCACTACTCTCCCCGACAACGACGAAACATAGTATCTCCACCTCGATGAATCGTTCTTGCTATGAGCTTTCCAAAACGCAACAAACAAAAAAGCATATTCCGCCGCACCTTGTCATACCACTGCTCCACCTTCCGGCTGTTGAAGAACGCGTCCATCGCGGGTATGATAATGGTGGCCACGGCCAAAGCGGCAGCGGTGGCGGAATCGTTCCAGCCCATGCCGTGCGTCATCCCGACGGTGCTCGTTCCAAGGCCCCAGAAGAACATCGCCGGGGCAGACAGGAACAGAGACACCAACGAACGCCTCGGGGTTCCGAGCACCCGCCCCCGGCCCAACAACATAAACAAGACATGGACCCATTACCCCGAAGTCAATTATTGTACCCGATCTCTAGAGCATAGGCAGTTTCTTCCTCTGCTATTCGTTCGAACTACATTCCACATTGAAATTCTGCTCTTTGGATTGACATCCGACAAAAAAACGTTGATTTGAAAACATACGCCTCTTCTTGGGGGGAGATGGTCGCTAGCAGATACTTTTCTTTTTCTACTTGGCGTTTGCGGTCAACCATGTACCTTTTTTCGGTCGATCCGGGTTTCTCCCTG
Source organism: Ectocarpus sp. CCAP 1310/34 (assembly GCA_902602495.3). Taxonomy (NCBI): domain Eukaryota; class Phaeophyceae; order Ectocarpales; family Ectocarpaceae; genus Ectocarpus; species Ectocarpus sp. CCAP 1310/34. Next base: position 16,974 of record CACKRE030000056.1, on the reverse strand, counting down.
GCGACCAGGCCCGCCGCCCAGGACAAACCTGGAGCGATGGCGGACATGATGATCAGAAGAGTCAGCTTGTCGCTGCTACCGACCTCAGGCAGAAGAAGCTGGAAGATCTGCAACGCGAGCATTGGAGCATTGACAACATACGAGCGTGTGCAGGGAAAAAAGGCACTTTTTCGACCTCGACGCCACAAGGCATGCGCGAAACTTCTTTTCGCTAGACCGAACGCTGTTGTGTATCTCTACGTACACGTTGCTCATAACTCACGTCTGGTCTTCTTGCCCCAGTATTTAGAGGGCCTGGTGGATCCACCGCGCCAGGAAAGGCTGCGCATCACGCAACAACCGCTGCCACCATCACTACCACCATCACTACCACCATCACTACCACCATCACTACCACCATCACTACCACCATCACTACCACCATCACTACCACCATCACTACCACCATCACTACCACCATCACTACCACCATCACTACCACCATCACTACCACCATCACTACCACCATCACTACCACCATCACTACCACCATCACTACCACCATCACTACCACCATCACTACCACCATCACTACCACCATCACTACCACCATCACTACCACCATCACTACCACCATCACTACCACCATCACTACCACCATCACTACCACCATCACTACCACCATCACTACCACCATCACTACCACCATCACTACCACCATCACTACCACCATCACTACCACCATCACTACCACCATCACTACCACCATCACTACCACCATCACTACCACCATCACTACCACCATCACTACCACCATCACTACCACCATCACTACCACCATCACTACCACCATCACTACCACCATCACTACCACCATCACTACCACCATCACTACCACCATCACTACCACCATCACTACCACCATCACTACCACCATCACTACCACCATCACTACCACCATCACTACCACCATCACTACCACCATCACTACCACCATCACTACCACCATCACTACCACCATCACTACCACCATCACTACCACCATCACTACCACCATCACTACCACCATCACTACCACCATCACTACCACCATCACTACCACCATCACTACCACCATCACTACCACCATCACTACCACCATCACTACCACCATCACTACCACCATCACTACCACTACCACTACCACTACCACCATCACTACCACCATCACTACCACCACTACCACTACCACCATCACTACCACCATCACAGACACAAAAGAAAAATTTACTTGAAACGACGATGAAACGCAAACATCGACATTACCCCCGGCACAACCAACACCAAAAACAACAGCATCGTCAGCGACAACAACAACAACACAAACAAGAACAGCAGCAGCTACGAACAATGGCATCGACGACCAAACACGAAAACGTCATTCACCGGCCACAAGCTTCATAACACAAACAACCGAAACACACCGCCCGACAACCACACAGAGCTGCACGCCACTTGTCACTCACCACGATCAACTTTCCAGGGATGAAGCTTTGGATCTTGGATTCGATTGTAGAAGCCCGCTCCTCAAGGGTGATCGCCCTCTGAAAAGAAAAAAACGTACAACACACAATGGATTAGGAAGGAGAAGAGAACGGCATGCGTGAAATATCAAGAACCGATGCACACCGCAGCAACGGCGTAAAAAAAAACGCGCAGCAGTTGTTCTTCGTCGGAAACGACTTTGAGCCGCCATTTCAACAAAAACGTTGTAGCGAGAACGTATACCGACTTTGACCCGTGTGTTCACGGGCAGGGAACGGCTTGGGTGAAAACTCACACACCCAGGAATGGTAAAGATCGTGAAAAAAAAAAAGCGTCATTTCCTCGCGAAAAAGGACTCAAGCTTCTGATTCTCAACTGTGTAACCGCTAAAAAAACGCCTGCTTGTCGACGTCACCGTGAAACCATCTACCGTCTGCCGGGTGTGTGGATCTAACATTCTCGTTTGCGCGTGGTGGTGGTGGCGGCGGTGGCCGCGCCGTATCTCAGCCTGCCTGCCTGCCTGCCTTCCCACCTTAAGCTCCTGGTCTCTACGGGCAACCCTCGCAGCCATCGCCCTGGGGACTGTCTGCAGTGCGGTCTCCATCACCGTGTCCGACTTGTCTTCCTTGTTGATGCCCATTAGGGCAGCAATCTGTTGGTTTTTGTGCATCCAGGACAAAGGAGGAGGAGGAGGAGGAGGACGAGAAGGAGGAGGGGGAGGAGGAGGAGGAGGAACGCGATAATTGCTGCAGGGGAGCACCAGAGCGAACGATCCAGACACAAATATTAAAAACGAAATGACGCACGATCATACGAACAACCAGACACACTTGGCTGGCCACAAAAAAAAAGACAGACATGCCCGCCGGCTGCTCGACACGCCGAGATGTTGAAGAAACAATTAACTGCAGCGGTTTGGCGATGGTCGTACGTAATCCATCTTGCATACCCTCCTAGTCCGTCTCGAAACCTCTTCACCACCTCGGATGAATTGCGAATTCTACCCAGTCTTTGATGAAAAATAAACTCTAAAAGCTCCCACTGAATCGGAACACACAGGGGGGCCGGCAGAAAGGAATACGTGGCACACGAGAGAGAAAACAACAAGGAGTGAAGCGTCCATCAACACACAGGGCCACCCTCCGAACAATCTCCGACGTCCCATATGCGATACTCGCTGCTGCTGGCTGCTGCTGCTGCTGCTGCTGCTGCTGCTGCTGCTGCTGCTGTTGCCACCGTCGCTGCTGCTGACTACCGTAAATGACACAAGATAACACACCCCCTGGAACGATTTTCGAATCTCGATTTCTCAACAACCGAAGGAGTCACGGCGCCGAAAACGGCGGCGTTGGAACCGTCTCGTCGAGAGATTCACAAAAATTTATCGTTTCGTCTATGCATCTTCTTCGTCGTGGAGTAATCGAGCTTTGAAAAATCGGTCCAGCGGGTGTGCTATCTTGTGTCATATACGGTACGTGCCTCTGTGCCAACTATGGCATGCATGTTCGGCGGAATCGCTAGGTTTTCAGTGGCTGACGGCTGCTTCCTGCGCACCTTCTCAACAGAAACATCGCCCATAGACCCGAGAGGCAAAACACCCCCGTGCATGAACGAGCTTCTCAACCTCCAAACAACAACGCCAACATGGCACACACCACGTAGCTCCTCCGATTGAGTGCCGGCTACAACGACAGACTTTCATGCCGACATGGCAAGACCCACGCCCTGGCTGCTGCGGCGGTGCCTCCGAACGTTGCACCTACGGCAGCACCAGTGCCTACGGCAGTACCAGTACCTCATCGTCGAGAATGTGCTCCCTCGCTGCGAAGAACACGGCGTCGAACACCTTTGGGCGCCTCGTTAGGACAGCGTGCCCGAAGATCGTTCTCCCCCAAGAGTCCGTCGCCTTCAGCTGCTCGCGCACCTGGACGGGCGACGAGCGCGCGTGGCCGGGGGAACGCGGGGAAAAATGCTACTCTTCGCACTTCTGAACAACACAAATGGGGCTTCCATGCGAAAACTAAGATGGAAGCTTGCTTCGTCCGTCCGTCTCCACGTACACTGCGTCTCAATCAATACACGGGAGAATGAGTGCATGTGCGACATGCTTGGCACGTGCCAGGCCTCTTTCCAAACGACACACACTACTTTCTTCGCATACACCCCTCTGCTTGGCTGCCACCACGTGCCTGCTGCTTCCAGAGCACCTCCTCCACCAGGGCCAACGCCGACTTCAGCACCGCCATGCCGGGGTCCAACACCCACTCATCCCGCGGGGCCCCTTCCCCAGCGGCAGCCACGGCGGCGGCCACGGCGACATCTTCTTCCTCCTCCTCGTCGTAATCATCACCATTGCCGCCTTCGCCTTCACCAGCCTCTTCGTCCGCCGATCGCCGTTTTCCCCCACCGATTGTTTCCGTCGTCGACGTCGTCGTTGTTGTTGCTGTTGGAGCGCCGGTGTGGAATGAGGTGGCAGATATGGCGTGCATGAGAAACGTTACCCCTTCGCTGTCGACCTGCTTGACGAGCTTCCTCAGCTGCGTGGTGGGGGCGAGGTTTCGGGACCGGGGGGTTCAAGTACAAGGCCGGGAGGGTGCATGGGCAGCGAGGTCAGGTCGTCGGGACAGGACAGGACTGGGGGGGTACAACCTTGTAAGCTTCCAGCTGGTGCCAGGGCTACCACTACAGGTGCCAAGGACCCATCACACAGACCGAGCGATGGTGCATCGTTGGTGCACGCAAGGGCTGGTATCGCGTGCGAGTGGGTGGCGACAGCAACGCACATGAATCTCCTGCGGAGCCAAGATTGAACTCGGCACCCTCATACCCGAGCGGGAAAAAACACAACACACACACACACACACACACATGGAGCCTCCCGACGGCGGTCACGCTACCCGCCACATGATGTGCCACACCGCCGCGACACCCATCCAAACGCTATTAGTCGCAGCAAAAGCCTCCCTGGCATTTGTGTGCGAAATCTATTGCTTTTCAGCTTATGTTAACAAAGGCTCCTTGGCGCAACGTGCGGAATCCAATGCTTTTCGAATAACGTTACAACAAATAGCCTCCGTGGCAATGGGCTAAAATTTCTTTTTGATGCTGGCAGCAAACAACAAACGCCTCCTCATTGGTATATTACATCGATGTGCGGTGGGTTCTTTGAGAGTACTCCTGTACGTACCCTCGACGGCATGATGAACCTCTGGCACGCGTGGCTGACGGACAGCACTCCCATCTGGTCGCCGCACCTGGCCGCGTGCATCAGGATCGTACGGTCGTCTGCCGACGACGCCAGCAGCTGCTCTTCCACCTGTCGGTTATCGCCGTACCCCAAAGAACGTGCACATCATAAGGGAGGGCGTACTCTTTATGCTTTGCATGCCTTAGCGATTAGACCATTGACCACGCGTCCTCGAGAGGACGAGGCATCCATGATGGGGGGGGCGGTGGAAATGGCGGGTGCGGGAAGCGAGGGAAATGGCCGATGAAATATCCTGAAACGGCGGGCGGAGGGTAGCGGAGAAGACCACTGAAAATCGATGATAGCGTTGGGCTCAAGCGAGGGGGGTGTCGCCCATGATGCGCTCTTTGCTATCACACACGAAATTACCAACCTCCCGTACCCACAAGTACATCCCATGTTCGTCAGGCCTCAATCCCAGCATCCTGCCAGGCCTTTGGACCCGATGAGGCCGCTGAAACTCTTTCTGGCGTTCGCTCAGCCGCAGGCGTATTTAAAAGCTTAACAGCGCTAGTTTCAGGTGCTGGGCATTTTGTTGGGCTTCATTTGCGCTTTTCCGGCGACTGCCTCGAGGATACAGCAGAGGAAAATCGAGGATTCTGATTCAACGGCCCCCTCGTGTTGTCGGGGCCCCCTGTGTGTCGTAACTTGGCGAAAGCAATTCCACTTGCCTACAACAGGAGTTTTCCGCAAAGAAGTTTATTCCACTTGCCGTATCCGACTGTCACCGCTTTCACGTGGCATTGTTTCGTTGCGCATTGTCCCGACAGCGAAGCATTCATGATGTCGGGCTCACATTATCCTTGTAGCATCTCTGAAGCTCGTTGAGGATGACGGTGAACACGGCCGAGCGCCCGGCGCCCGCGGCGTGCATGAGCACCGTCGTAGCGCTGTGGTCGCGGTCCAGCAGGCGTTCCGGAGCCTGCATCCGCGTGTGAGTCGGTATTGTCCCCGGTATTTTCGTCAGGCGGTTGGTTTCGTGGAGCGGTCGGTGCAACGGGGGGGCATGATGACGAAGGCAGCGGGTGTCCCCCCTAGGGTGGGTAGCGGGATTGCCGTTCGCTACAATACTGTTGCGAGACCAAACTATTGCAAAGCAAACGTGCCTAACATTGGCCTCCATTCCGTCGAAGCACCCGCTTTCCCTCCGAAAACCGTCAGCCGGGTGAGTGTTTCGGAACGATGTCAACACGTCCAAGACCGCGTGGCACAGCAGAAGCACCCAGTGCGGTCTACTTGCTTCGGTCACGGCACCGAAGACTCGTTCATTGGTCGAGACGCACTCTGTCACTAAACGTGCCACAGACAAAGCCTCCCTCTGAGTGCTGGTACGCAGGCACGCAACCGCAAAAGCACGAGAAACTCGCAACGTGTGTTCGCGCTACACGAGTTCCGCGGTAGGCCTCGGGGGCTTCGATGCATCAATCGTCGGAAAAACGCCGAACCCCCCCACGGCAGCAACATGGGGCAGCAACGACAAAATGCCAAAACCCCAACCATCCTCCCGGCCTGTCTTGCTGTGACAAGGTGCACGTTTCTCAGCCCTGTCTTCGTCACGAAAGGGTACAGATATTTTCGCCTCCGTCTTGTCATGAATAGATGCTTTTTCTCGGCCCTGTCTTGCCAAGAACAACCGGGGCATCTTTTCTTAAAAGCCCTGTGAGCATAGAACAATTATTATTATTTTGTTAGCCCTCCGACAATTGCAGATAAATGCAGACTTACAAAAAAAGTCGATCGTAAAGGCCGTCATGCCAAGCCAAATTAACTCGATGCCCAATAGAACAATTCTTGCCTGTACGATTCGGACCCGTTCTACAACCGCCTCCAATATCCCCACGTTACCGCTCCTCGCGGCCAGCATCAGCAGCGTCATGCCCGACTCGTCCATGTACTCGAGCTGCTTCTTCCTGAGGCTGATCCGGTTCGTCTCCTGCGTGACGTTGAAGGTGCACACGGCCACGGCAGCGCGGTCGTTTGTCGTTGTCGCAAAGAGGTGGGTGGGTGGGTGTGCGGCTGGCCGCGCGCGGTGGGGGTTGAGTATCTCTGGTCGGAACCAACGGGGGGCGATACGATGTTGGAACGAGTGGGCACAGCTTGACAGGGGGGACGGTTGACGGGGTACCTTTCGCGGCTGCAGGCTAGACTGTTTAATAGCCCGCCAAACACACGTTACGTGCCGCAATATTGAGGGAACGGGGGGACATTCCGAGCCTGAAACCATGGTTCAAACGTGTCGTCCCACCGTCAGCATCCCGTATTTTTTTCAAGGTGAAAATCGCGTTCACACGCAACGTACCGCCTTACGCTTACCATCCGTTGCTCGCCGATGGCACGGTTCACGGCGTGTAGGACTGTTGCGAAGAGGGCCAGGCTACCGGTGGCCGCGGCGGCCATGAGGGGCGTTCTCATGCGGTGCTCGAAGGACATGCTAGGGGCGAGGACGGCATTGGAGGGGGGCTTGACGGAGCCAGACAGGCCCTCCCGCAGCTGTGGCCGCAAGAAATTTCCGCGCAAAGGTGGTGCGACCAAGACACCGACAGGAGAATACGACCAGGAAGACAACGACGGTTTGAGGCGTAAGAAGTGCCCAAAATAGCGACGACATGTAATGCACATGTTGGGGAGGGCGGAATGAGGGCCGGCGTGAGAAAGAACTGCGAGCGAGGGAACACCTACATCGGCAGCCTTGCGAGGGGCAGAGTGCCTCGCACAGCTGGTGACACCATACATAACATATATACCCTCTTCTCAGTTGTCGGACTGGGACGAGAAATGGCTCGTTTCAGCCTCTCTGGCGAAATCAACCGGCACGGACAGTGCTCCCCCTCCCCTCTCTCAAGTCTTGACGATTCACACGCCCCCTGGAGACCCAAGAAAAAAAAAAAACACTTCCCTGCCCGCGCCGTGCACCAAGCGGCCTGATCGACCTCTCCACCGGGCCCTTCATTCCTCAAGGTCCCGGCACCACACAACAGCATGATGCACGCTCGAGCTCAAACATAAGCACATGCATGTACGATAATTTATCACATGCTTAGCACCACATGAGAAGGACTTCGGGATGCGAAGGGACCGTCAGACACACCGGAGCAGCTACAATTACTACAAGTATGGTACTCCCGAAACCACCCCCGGGAAAGATTGAATCGTACACTTCAACTTAAAGTTGGCAAACCGATAACACCCGCAACGAATTGCCATAAACCACCACAACAAACTCCGCATCCACAGCCTCAACGAAAACAACTCACGGCGACTGAACAGCAACCACCAGCCAACTTGGCCCCCGGGGCTTTCGTCCCCCCAACGCATCATACAAACGGTGGATTTGTACACATGATGACCGCTGCGGATGATGTCCCCCTGGTGTGAGTGCCTTCTAACGGTGCTTTACCTTTGCATGATCTCTCGATTCCACCGCACCAAGGATACGGTTGGAGCTCTCGGATTCTCGCGCGCTCGTCTGTCGCCCGAAAGTGGGGCTCACACTGAGGTCAGGCTAGACACGAGAAAATAAACGAAAAAAATGGAAGAACGGGGGGGACGAAAAACAACTTATGCACGGAACGTTGCTGTAGATCATACTATCAATAGACAGCTGTTGGCAAATTATGCAAGGTTCGTTGAAATAGATAAACACTACTAAAAGACAGCTGTTGACAAATTTTGCAAGGTGCACGTAACAGATCGCACTAAAGAAGCTGTTGACGTTGTTTTCGCCGTATGGATGCGAGGTGAGGAAGAAGCACCGGAAGGAACGGGTGTGTCGGTTGTTCCAAATACACCGCAACAATGACCGAACGGGTACACGGGTACCAAACCCAAGCCCGCCGTCGCGAGGATTGGCCGCCCGAGCCCCAGCCCCACACGGGTTAATCGCACACGGCAGTATCATTCATACCAGTTGGCAGAAGGAATGCAATGGCGAGGAAAAAGCGAGGTGCGACATAACATGTAAAAATCGGCTCTACTGTTGGGCAAGGCAACAAAGATAAAAGAAGGAGGATGGGCAAAAAGGGGTACATCCCCCGTGCTTAGGAACGAAAAGGGGCATATTTTCTTTTTCGGTGTGGGGCGCAGCGCCTGACGCCGAGTAGGTGCCTTTGACTGCAGTCCCCTGAGCCAGGTCGTCCATGGGAAGGACGGCCATTTTTTTTTGCTTATTGCCCACAGGTGTAACGTTTAACGTGGGCTAGGGTCCGGAAGAGGGGGACTTGTTGGAGGACCCCACTTTGTGCACGAACCCGCGGGGTATACAGCAATGCTATACCCACTTGTCGGCTAAAAGTTATTTACAAGTCGTAGTACCCCGTTTTGTTCACAGATATAGTTCGTGTATTACACAGAGGGAAGAGAGTGCTGCAAACACTATATTCGCGAAATGGAGAGTGAAGGTTGCGATGGAGAGTGACATATATTTCGTAATCGGAACACAAAAAAAGGAGCATTTGATCCTGGAGAGGTGTACATCTGTTGCTTGTGAACAGATTGCCCCACATGCATTGTCCAGCAGCCAAAGGCATTACGTAGTGGCGTCAGCAGAGATGCAGAGCAATGCAGACCGTGCAGACACGGTGGGGATTGGGATCGGGACGGTGGGAGGCACTTTTGCCTCCGACAACGTTCCGTACAAACATCCCCAGACCGATCGCGGGTCACCGAAGATACCACCCCCCCTAACAACCTGCACTCGCTCATACATATGCACTGTACAATACTACAGCACTTGTCCGATTTTTCCCTAAAAAATAGACCAATAACCAGAAATGGGTATAACCGGGTACTTTTCACCACTCTAGGGTACAGTTAGAAATCAACACGCTTGCACCCCCAGGCTGTCAGCTGATTGGCCGAAAAACCATTGCATCCATTTCTGAAGAAACCTCCATCGGGTATAACTTCCACTGGAGTTAGGACCCTCTGGTGTGACCGATATTGGTTACTGTGTACCCGGAAGAGGTCGATTTTGTACCCAGAAATGGTCGTATAATCCCGGCGCCTGACGCTCTAGAATAAAACCCGCAGAAAAAACCGTGTACCGCACATATATACATACCCACAACCAAAGCACCAACAACGCTCGCGCGTTCATCGTTCATGGGCACCGCCTCCAGAGTATATCGGCCCTCTCAACAGAGGATCGGACTCGCTTGACGCGCGAGTACTTCGGTGTTGTACTGATCAGACAGTAAAAGCACAGAGAGAGAGAGGCACAGAGAGCGAGAAAAACGGGCACGACCTGCCTCGTTCATCATGCTTCCGAGGTATAGGACACAGGACACTGACAGCGGAGTATTGGTTTCGCCGCGATCTATGGCGGATGCTGTCGGAGATTGGTGTCGTGTTGATTTCCAAGTGTACCCTGAAATGGTGATTATCCACCCGGGTACCGTATATGACACAAGATAACACACCCCCTGGACCAATTTTCAAAGCTCAATTACTCCACGACGAAGAGGTGCATAAACGAAACGACACATTTTCGAAAAGCTCTCGACGGGACGGTTTCAACGCTGCCGTTTTCGGCGCTGTGACTGTTCCAGCAGTTGAGAAATCGAGCTTCGAAAATCGGTCAAGGGGGTGTGTTATCTCGTGTCATACACGGTATACCCGTTTCTGGTTACTTCTCTAGAAAATACTACAAATGAAAAACTGCCCGTGCTCGAGAAAATAACCCGTTCGAATGTGTTATAAGTTGTGAGGTTGTGAAGCGTGTCTCGGAGGAAAATTGGCAGGAACACGGGCTGTTCACTAGGCCTTTGCTCCATCGGCCGTTTTGTTTGTATGACGGAGAATTATAAGGTGAAATTTACTTGAAATTAGTATACAAATGAAGTTTGTGTATCTGTGCATAAATCGAAATATAACGGCCGATGGAGCAAAGGCCTACCTACTGCTGTTCACCCGGTTGAGCCGCGTTTTCGTGAGGAGCAGGCAGGATGATGATGGCACACTAACACAAAGTTAGTGAGGAGCCATCAAAGCTGCATCAAGCAGCTTCCGCGGCCTTTCATCTCTACTGCCTTGGAGAGGGTGCTCCAATCATGCCGAAACATAAGGACCCGAGCTACTTGCACGAGGCATATGTCAGGTCGCTGTAAGCGCCGGAATTAAATGCAAACGGTGAACGCAACTGCTTACGGTCGCTTGAAACATCGCGCGCAACAAACTCCGGCTTCAGTCGCCCATTGTCCTTACCGGCCCCAGAGATATACATGGGCACACCGGGTCGGCGGGAACCCGGCACGGAACCCTCCGGCGTTGTAGGCGGGTGTGGGAAGCGTTCCCCGTTCTCCTTTTATTTTATTTTGATCGGTCTCCTCGACGCTCTTTCTCGTTTGGTGCGGTAGCTTGTCTTTCTTTCTATCATTTTGTTTCTCTTCCGAGTGGTTTTTGTAGCCTATTATTTCTGTTTCTTCGTGGGGTCGTGTATGCCGGGTTTTGAGACCACGGGCTCCCAATCTTTTTTTTTTTAGAGCTAATGTGAGAAACAACAACAACAACAACAACCGGTAGGCGCAAGTGTGTGGGAGAAGGCCGGGCGCCTTTTTCAGCAATCTCTCATCGCATCCATTCACAACAGTATGGCAAGGGCGGGCGGGCGCCCACACGGCATCGCACCAAATTCTGCCCCTCGCTCAACCACGGTACTGCTGTAACGGCTTTTTCCCTGGGTGATTTGTGCAGCGGTCTTACCAGAGAGTGGCCACCGAAGAAGCTCGCCTCGTCTTTCGCCATCCTGGCTCCTTCCGCTGTTGCACGCGCCAATGCGCCCCCCTTCCGGGCTTCCGTGGGAACGAACGAGCAGGGCTTTGAGATGTGTGTGTGGGGTGTGCACATGGTGCAACCGTGCTTCTAGACTGCTGTTGACGTTTATTTTTTATTTTTTTTTATTGCGGGTCAACCGCCGCCGCCGTCGATGATGATGAAGTGCAACTGCCATGCATACCCAGAGGAAAAAGAAACGTCTTTGCTGCCGAAAGGAGGAGAGCAGCTGCTCATGGAGATGGGGCTGTGGGAAGGCGAGCCAACCCTACGCGTTCACGAGTGCAGCGCGTGCAGGGCGGAAAAGGCGGCAACAAGGCAAGCCATTACCGCCTTCAACCGCGGTGGAGATGGGCGGCAGCAGGTGGTGGANAGGTAAAGTCGTACAGACGTGTTGTATCCGTGTTGTCGTGTTGTATTTGTGTCTGAATCGTTTCCTGTGTTAGGAATTCTGCGAAATGTGTGATGTTGGGATGAAAGAGAGAGTACGGTTGTCCCGAACGAGATAACTGAACGTGTGAGGGGTTATCAAGCCACCAACAGCACGTATGAGGGGATGTTATGCTTCCAAGAGTTTAGTTGCCAATCGTGCAACGAAAAGAGTATGAGGGGCTTTT
>CACKRE030000054.1:55215-66572 GCA_902602495.3 Ectocarpus sp. CCAP 1310/34 | reverse complement strand
TTTGTTTTGAGAATTTTCTTGTTTGCTTTGGAAAGATGGTAAAGAGGAAGTTGGTTCTTCTTGGAGCATGACGATGCATACGAGTAGGGGGGCTATTAGATATGTTGGGGGTACTCGTAGCATAGTATGACGGTTGAGATGTTATGTACGTACGTACGAAAGTTACAGTGATGAGATGCGGAAGAATAGGAAATTTCTACATATATTCCTTGGTTGCGAGAGGTATTTGGTGAAGGTTCAGAGAGATTCGTTGAGTGACAAAGAGTGAAGGCGTGACCAGATGCCGTGATGGTTTGACGAGTACTGGCACGCCCCCGATTAATACTATACTTTGCAACACGTTTCTACCCATCCACGCTCCGCCATGAGCCACCCGCTTTGAGCTCCAACCACAAAGAATCGAGCCACCCGAATTATCGATCAGCGGCAGCATCGGCAGTAGCACCGGCGGCGAGAGGAGAGACCACCGGCAGTCATGTGTTCCCCGCATCGCCGGCCGTCGGGACAGCCGGGGTGCAGGCACTCGCGGCTAGAGCGGTGCCATCGTCAGCAGCACCTGCGGCGATAGTGGTACCCCCCAGCGGCAGGAACTTCCCCCCGCCGGCTGCGAGGGAGACGGGCAGGCAGCAGGCTCTCGTGGCGGGAGCGGCAGCATCGGCAGCAACACCGGCGGCGAGACGGGGACCACCGGCAGTCATGTGTGCTCCCAGCGGTGGTGGCCGGCCGGGGCGCATGCACTCACGAACGGAGCTGCGGCACCACCGTTGATGGGAGCGGCGACTACAGGAGCGGCGACGACAGGAGAGATTGCCGTGACGGTGGCGCCGGAGGGTGGACTGGACTACCGCAGACGCCATGAGCCAACCCGGCAGACGGCGATCCGTCAGCAGCGGTACAAGGTGACGCCTACGGTCATGCGATCGGGGTCTCGTCGAACCGATATCATATATCGTGGTTGGGTGCCGGCGCGTGTACTTCATTATCACGCTCGCGGGCTCCTGAAGTGAACGCTTCTGCGCACAGGAATTACTCAAGTTCCGCCCGAAGAAGAACAGTCGACCGGCACCGAGTGGAAAAAATATCATCATTACCCCCCCTACGCCCCTTCGTTTGTTATGCACTCTTGTACTTCTCTTTTGGCGAAGAAATCCTACTACCGCCGAGCTTGCTGACCTACGTAACATAAATCTGGTTACGAGCGCATACAGCCAAATCCTCATAGATGAGATCACCCAGAACGCGCTCTACTCGTTGTTTGCATGTGAGCGGACTCCAGTCTAGCTTTCTTTCCTCTCCCCAAAATATGAGCCGGACGGGAGATTGACGGGATGGGGGAGAGGTAGAGGACGTATATTCTGCATTTCCTCCCGCCTGAGCGTGGAATAGAACTACTGTTCTTGTGGTGAGGTGAACGAGTGCATGGCGGGGTAAAACACCTGTCTGTGGGCCCGACCAAGTGACAGGATGGGGATATAGGAAACACGCCCCCAAAAACAACCGAACAAACAAAGCGTCGTCTGCGGTGACCTTGGGCAGTTGACGGGGCTGGTTCTCATGCTCACCGACGATGGCCCCCCACACGCCTTGGATGTCTAATAAGGCATGGTGTGTGGTGTGTTTGAGCTACTGCGGTAGGAGGGGTGTTGCGAGGTAATATGTGAAAGGAGGGCGGCGACTTGCCTTGTGGGGGCTGCCACCTGTGCAAAGGATGTATGGATGCATACTCTACCCGTGAAAATGATTTTGTTGGTGGGCGGGGGGACCCATAAGACCCCCACAAACTGTTAGAAGTACAAAAAAAATGAAGAAGCGAAACTGAGAAGGACGAAAGAAAGCAGCTACAGCAGTAGACGAGTCCTGTGCAGCATATGTACAAACACGCACCGACGAGAATGTTCTTTGCCCACCGTGGACTCCGATGTTGGCGAGCAACATTCGTCGGGGCCGTCTCATGTACTCTCGAAAAATCGGCAGCGGCAAGGGCGGCAATCGCAAGAAACCGGCAACAACGCTTCGCGAATCCTTGGAAACAAAATTACTACGGAAGTAGCCTATTCCAAGAGCGGGAAAGGGGAGGAACGGAGAGAGGACAAAGGAGAGTTACGGGCGAAGGCGTATTTAGTACGTACGCGCTTCCTCCGGTGTAGAGGCAGACTAACCAACTGCAACCCAGTGTGACATGGAAAGCGTCCTCAGTTAGTGGCTTGCGAATCTCTCGCAGCTACAGTACACATCGACAACATTCATTATGAACATGGAAGAGATGGACGGAGGGACGGGTAAGAGTCAACTTGTCATAAAGAGGGACGGGCAGTCGCACATACATCTTGTCAACTTGTCAACGTCCGACGTGGACCTGTGTAGCCGCGAAGATGCACACCACACCACCGAACCATGCACCGCAGCAAGACCAGGGGCAGCGATCGCGGCAGTTGACGCGCGGTCCGGAAACCCTGCTTCACATGCGGCCCGAAAACACTGCTCAACTCAAAGCAATGACACAAAAAACCGAGAGACCCCCCGCACGGAAGATAAACAAAAATAGAAAAAAAGGCCTGCATATGCGACGTAGATATAATGTACTAGACTATTCCGAACATGCTAATGAACGAGAGCAACGATGATTGTTGCTGTCCATGCACGTTTTAGGGAAAAAGTGACGCGTACAGGTGTCCAACAGTAACAGATACAGAGACAGACCGTGTACCTCCGAGATGCCCGCTGTGGTGCATCACAACAACAGCAGCCTGAGGAATACCAACCTTCAAGGTGGCAAAGATGGAAAGCTCCGCTCACTCGCAAGAAAAAAAAACAATTGTGATGCAACCGAACGGACCCTCTTTGGCTGTTGAACCGCCCCGTAAGGGGTGCGACAGACAAGGCCGACTTCTCGGCCACAGGAGACGGAAGCTCCTCACACTCGGGGAGGGGTGATGATCTGCGATTCCCCACCGAAGTGTACTCGAAATTCCGCGAGATTTGCAGTGTAACTCGAGATCAGCATATCGAATGAAACATAGATATTAGAATAAGAAGCTGAAGCTAAAAGCTTCAGAATTGAGGACCCTTCCGGTCTCAACTCCAACTTGCTCAATTGGAACGAACGATTGTACATTTCAAGGCGATTCAAGCACCATGTTGCGGCCGTTACAAACACCCAGCAACCGCACCATGCCCGTGGACTTGCCCGAAGCCATCACCGCGCTTCCAACCCCACCCGCCCCCCAATGCCTGCAGGTCGGCTCGCTTTGTCTCTCGGGGACAGACACAAATCCATGTTGAATTAAGGGCTGCACATCCAACGGCGATCAATCCTTGTAAAATGGGGACCCTACCTCCATCTCCGCAGGTTGAATGGCCAGGGACTTGAGCCATCAAACTGTACATAGGGGTACGGCGTTTCACAACGTCACGACGCTCGGTGCCGAAACTGATGTATCCAGCACAATGGCTTACCCGAGACGTCGTCCGCGATACTTGCACTTCTGGCTACCAAGTGCCGCGCAGAATATATGAGCAGAATATACGAAGTCGTAACAAGCAGTGGTCGACAACTCGATTTGACTGCACGTCAGAGGCTTCCTCGCTGACACGAATGGAGACTGCAGTTACTCCCATCCATACACTCCCTGTTCAATGCCGAACACAGGATTCGCACAACCGGAGGTGTGCCTCCCCGACGGTATCATAGCAGACTAACCCCGTCGCGAGTTACACTTTTTAAGGAAGCCGGCCACACAACTTGGGCGACGGGCTGGTTGAATTCATTCCCGAGCGAAAGCTGCTGCACGAAGGCCGGCCACACGACGTTGGCGATGGGCTGGTTGAATTCGAATCCGAACGATAGCTGCTGCAAGGAGGCCGGCCACACGACTACGTAAAGAGGCTGGTTGAAACGATCCCCGAACGATAGCTGCCGCAGGAAGGCCGGCCACACGTGTTCGTCAAGAGGCTGGTTGAAGCAATCGCCAAGCGACAGCTGCTGCAGGGAGGCCGACCACACGACTTCGTCAAGAGGCTGATTGAAACCATCTCCTAGCGATAGCTGCCGCAGGAAGGCCGACCACACGACTTCGTCAAGAGGCCGGTTGAAACAATCTCCAAACGATAGCTGCTGCAGTGAGGCCGGCCACACGACTTCGTCAAGAGGCTGGTTGAAACAAGCTCCAAACGATAGCGGCTGGTAGGCAGGCCACACGACTTCGTCAAGAGGCTGGTTGAAACAATCTCCAAACGACAGCTGCTGCAGGGAGGCAGGCCACACGACTTCAAGAGGGTGGTCGAAACAATCTCCAAACGACAGCTGCTGCAGGGAGGCCGGCCACACGACTTCGTCAAGAGGGTGGTCGAAAAGATGTCCAAACGATAGCTGCTGCATGAAGGCCGGCCACACGACTTCGTCAAGAGGCTGGTCTAAACAATCTCCACACGATAGCTGCTGCAGGGGCGCCGGCCACACGACTTGGGCGATGGGTTGATTGAAGCCACCCCCAAGCAATAGCTGCTGGAGGGAGGCCGGCCACACGACTTCGGCAATGGGATGGTCGAATTTGGACCTGGGCGACAGTTGTTGCAGGGACGCCGGCCACACGACCTCTTCGATGGGTTGATTGAACGCCATCTCGAACGAAAGCTGCTTCAGGGAGACCGGCCACGTGGCTTCAATAATGGGCTGACCAAAGTTGTGCTCGAAGGACAACTTCTGGAGAGCTGCCGGCCACACAACCTCAGCGATGCTTTGGTTGAATTCGTACCCGAAGGACAGCTAGCTGCTGCAAGGAGGCCGGCCACTCGGAGTTGGCGATGGGTTGGTTGGAGCGCCATGCAAACGATAGCTGTCGAAGGGAGGCCGGCCACACAACCTCAGCGATGGGCTGGTTGAAACTATCTCCAACCGATAGATGCTGCAGGGAGGCCGGCCACGCGACTTGAGCGATGGGCTGGTTGACACTATCTCCAAGCGATGGATGCTGCAGGGAGGCCGGCCACGAAGAGGTCTTGTTCACTGGCGTATCCAACTCCAACACTAGCCAATTGAGCTTTTTGAGCCAAAACATCGATCCTAGGCTTGCTGCAGATGAATGTCCATTCATGCGATGATATGCTGATCCAGACCCAAGCTCGATGGCAGAACTCTGCAGCAGAACCTCCGTCGGAAGTCCCCATGTTGAACCAAAAGCCTGCACAGCCGGCACGCGACTCACCATGTAAACCTCTCGACTGCGCTTGCTGGCTATGGTGTGTGGCTGGCGAGGAGACCACGAGCTACAGGGCATTTCTCGATCCACTCGGACGTGCAAGCTCGGGACACATCTGCACGCTCCGCAGAATGCCAGTGGCACAAGCTGTAGTTCCAGCGTAGATGCATACCAGCGCCTTTTCCCCCCATCGCAAGTCTAGTTCAAGGCGACGATGAAGGCGTCCAGGCACTAGCGTCGTCCTGAGATAGTGGGTGGCAGATACACACGTGGGAATGCCCACAATAAAGTTGTTGTGGGCCCTAAGAGAGGTTCTAGATGCGCAGCTCGTGGGGTAGAGTCGGATGCAGCGAAGACAGTCAGAGTGGAGGGGGGTCCTCCCAGTCGAACACAACAATACCGCGGCCCCCATTTAACATGCCGATATCAACCCTTGACCGCCAGATCAAGTAGCGCTGTCCCGTAATCGATCACATGTTCTTTGTTCGATTCTGTTCATATTCGACACCCCTCATTTCGACGCTTGTTGCGTCGAGGGCAGATATACTATTTAGGCCGCTACAACACGAAGAAAAAAGAACAGCAACTTGGGTCTTCGGTAAAAAGTTGGGTCTAGTTCACGCTGAAGCTATTTTTGAAACAGTAACCAAGACCGGCAGGCTCTTCGGCACCACTCCTGGCGATGCCGGGGCGACAGTTCCGTCTCCAAAACTCAGAAAAAAAATCACTCTCGGATAGTGTGCCTGTATCGATAAGGATGACCCGTTCCTCGAGCACTCAAAACTTGTCGTTCCAATCCAAACGCGCATTT
This sequence comes from Ectocarpus sp. CCAP 1310/34, assembly GCA_902602495.3. Classification (NCBI taxonomy): domain Eukaryota; class Phaeophyceae; order Ectocarpales; family Ectocarpaceae; genus Ectocarpus; species Ectocarpus sp. CCAP 1310/34. The sequence continues at coordinate 60,563 of CACKRE030000054.1, read as the reverse complement.
CATCAAGAGGCACAGGGCAGACAAACCCTGCGCTCTGTACAGTATTCTCCGCGGGACCGGTGTTGTCTTGGCGGGCTAAAGTAATGTTTTCAAAGCAGCCCATTTGCTTTGGCGGGCAAGTCATGTGCTTCGCCTGGAAATCATTACCGGCAACAACTAAGTGTTTCGTGAATGCACCTCTTTCGCCTCATGGAACACGATATTTCCGGGCCCTTGCCACCTACAGTAGCCAGCCACCGCCATATTTCGACACAGAATCTGGACGACAAAATGGATTACAGCTCGCCCGAGCGTACGGCACGTCGTTCGCACACTTGTGTGCGTTTTCGACGGAACATAATCGCCCGTGCTATGCCGCCCGACCCATACAAGTCTCAGCAGACAAAAGCGAACATGCTGCGTTTTGACTGTCATAGATTTGTCCAAGCAGGGCCGAGGACCACCGGGCAGGACGTGGACACGGTGTCTTCGTTCCTTTCGACAGTGCGCTTGGTGGCCTGGTGGCGCCTCTGCAACATCGTAGTTGCCGAGCCACCCATTAGGTACACTGGTGCAGGGGCAAACATGTTTCTGTGCAACGTCTGTCCCCAAAAGTTTGTAAGAATCCTTCCCACAGGGTACAAATCGATGCGAAAGACGTTCGCTGACCCAACAGCAGACGAGACCCAATGTGATCCCACTCGACAATAAACGGCTGAAGTCAGAACCTTCTGGGCTGTCTTCAAAAGCCAAGTCGTCGGGTGGCAAGCCGTTTCAGCTGTTACTTCCTGAAGGTAGACTTCCAACAAGCTTGAGGTTCGCCAGCATCATCTTCCGTTCTTTGGCACACACGGTGGCCATGTTATCTGCACATTCTACTCGAAATATAGATATTTCGCGTGTGATATTGGAGTCCCGAGGGACATTCCGAACTAAGTATTAATCGAAGAAGTCACAACCAATTCACTTGCCGCCCGACCAAACTACTTAGGAGGATTCTTAACGAGATTTGTTCTGTTGGAATATGCCGACATGCGCCCTACTTTTTCGGAAAATGCCGATTTCTTGTCGGAAAATGCTGAAAATGAAGCGTCGGAATTTTTCGGGCGCCGCTTCATTTTCGGCATTTTCCGAAGAGAAACTCCGAAATGACTCCGAAATGGGAGCACTCGAGTTGCACTGCAGTCGCCAGCACGCTGAGCACCCTCTCGCACTCCAGATCTCGGGGACAGTCCCCAGGTGGCTTGCTTGTGTCGCCTGTAAGCTTGTAGACCATGGATGGTCACGGAAAGCGCTGTGGATCTGCAGATTTCGCGGAGCAAAGGCGGCGAAAGCGTCGCAGCCTGGAGATGAACCCGCTTTCCGTGATGCGGGCGATGGCTGCTGCGGTGGTTGTCGTGGTAGCAAACCCGGCGACCCCGGCAGCTTGCGACAGCATCGTAAGGGGGCATCGCGAACCCTCCGCTTCTACGGCAGCGGCGGGGGCGGCCACGCGCAGCCGGCGAGAGGCGTGGCTCGGGAGAGGGTCGCGGCCGCGGCCGTTGTCATCATCAACGGCGGCAGCAGACTGCTGCAACCCATGACCCAACCCATGACCACAGGCAGCACCACTTTCGCCTGTGCTGTCGTATCTCGCGGGTCAGCGATGGCCCCTCGGCGGCCTGCCGCCGGTAGGTCCGCTGTTCTCGTCGCTCTGCATGTTTGTACGCTGGCGCTGCCGCCTGCCTGAAGGCTGTGGTGTGTAAATGCTGTACGTTTTCAAACCGAAAAGTCTGAGAAATTCAAAAAATGGACCGCCTGACCTTAAGAAACGTCAGGCGGTCCGTTCGGATTTCTCCGAAAGCCAGTCGGCATATTCCAACAAACCGAAAAATCGTTAAGAATCCTCCTTACAGGGGCTTTCCGAGACAACTCAGAAGATTTTCCTTTCAGACAGAAGGTCAAACATCGAGTCTGGGTGGGATCAACATACATTTCTAGTTGCTGATCGATAGCGGTGGAGGCTGTTCGGGTGTTCTTTTCCCTTCTTCTGTTTGCAGGCGGCTGTTCGACTTCGACAGTCTTTCATGTTCTTTGAAGCAGCTGGAACATTCTTTCCAGCACAGCAGCAAAGCAGTAGCCGGGTAGAACAGCCAAGAACACCTTATTGCTTGGTCACAGGTACCCGTGTACAGCAGTTTCGAAAACGCACGTCTGTACTCCGTGGTTGCGCTTGCTGCACGATGGAAAAACAACAACACGCCGCGGGAAACATCTGAACGGCTGAGTACAACGGGTAGGCCATTCGAGTAGTACTGTAGCAATATATCTGAGAGGTGGGATGTGTTGTGGCTCGAATCGCTGCTGATTGATGTGGTGCAGAGGGTAGTTGTCTGTCGGTCGGTCGGATTTGCCGTCTCTTCAACTAGGCCTGTCCTCCATCGGCCGTTTTGCTTGTATGACGGAGAATAAGAAGGTAGAATTACTTGAAATTAGTATAGAAATAAAGTTTGTGTATCTAAATCGAAAGTAAAACGGCCGATGGAGGACAGGCCTATCTTCAACTCAGAACAACACCCGCCGCCTGTTTGTTGGTTTCCTCTTTTTCTGCTGCCATCCACAGCCACGTTTGTTCCGCTGTGCTGCTGCTGCTGTTATATATTGCTGCTCGGGTCTTGGCTGCTCATGTAGCACTATTGCACCTCCTGTGGCTCTCACCCTTCGTGAGGCACCGACAAACAAACGCTGTGGTACATAGCGAATACCCACGCATTGCAGCACACCCGCACGGAGTCGGAACGTGGGCCGAAAATAGAACGACGTTGAACGAACGTAACACTAGGTCTGCACCCAGGTCGCTGCGGACGAGAGTTCGTTTCGAAATCCTTTTTCCGTTGACCTGTCTGTTTGGTTTGTTTCCCCCCGTCGCGGATGCAACAAGTGTGCAATATATACTGATTTGCGTGGTGATTTGGCTGTGTGTGCATACGTACATACGTGTGTCCATTCTTTGACTGTTTGAAAAACACACGCACGCGCGCTGCTCCTGTCTGTCTGGATTCATTCGATCCGTCCCACCTTCACATCCATTCTTCGTATATTACAACGCATATAGTTTGTTTCCCTCCAGATGTACGACACACACACACATACATGCAAGGACCGCTTGAGCCGAGCCCACTCCCTCGTCTGCACCAAGACCGGCGCCTCAACCTTCCTCCATAACAGGATGGTTCGAGTGGTCCTCAAGACACTGCGCGAGTGCCATATGCCCATCGCCGTTGAGGATTCTTCCCCTTTTACCACAGGCACTGGTAGGGGAAAGGGGCTATACAAGATGGATTTGGTAATCCCCCCAGGATTACACGCAGGAGAGAAGGAAGAGGACCTCTGCACCAAGTCCATTCTGATCGACGTAACAATCGTCAACCCATCAGCAGGTCGAAGCATCGACAAGTCGATCCTTAAGCCAGGATCAGCCCTCGAAGATCGAGCTGCAAGTAAGGCAAATCACTATGCGGGAACTTTCAACCCGTCTAGATCTACCCTCCTTACTGCTGCTTTTTCAACGAATGGTGGTCTTGGCAAAGGCACCAATCGACTCATCGTTGCTATCGCCAACCACTTGGCGCACGAAGCTTTTTGCCGGGAAAATTTTGACGACGAGAGGGCCTTAGTTCGCCTGAAAGCTTTTCATACTAACAGGATTCGGAGACGGTTTACCTTCGAGCTAGCTCGTTTTCTGTCGATGCGAACTCGCGATGTGTTCAAACGTCATGGGCTACTGATCGACCAACTTCCACCAGGGCCAATCGGTTGGGATCTCTGCGACAACGATAGTGGTGAGAGTAATTCTTTTGGGAGTGACGAAGACGAAGGAAAGGGAAAGGGGAGAAAGGAGGATGACGACGATGGAGCAGGAAAACATGGAGGAGTGGAAGAGAGCAAAGGGTTTGAGCCAGATGACCTTCCCCACAACAAGAAACGTAGGGCTAGGGAAGAACTGCCCAGAGATTCTTCTTGTCGAAATGAGGATCAGAATGATGGTAGCGAAAACAAGGAGGACACTGGTGAAAGTACTCCTAAACGAACTCGAGTACTAGGTAATAGCCTTGGTAGACGCGTGCATTTTTCGTCTGTTGCTGCTGTTTCTGTTTTTAATCCGAAGGATAGTTTAGCCTCCCCCATGCTGCCCCCTCACGGGGTCCCAGTTCATGGTAGATAGAAGTGTTTTGTGTTTTCAACCGCACTAAGACTGACGTCTTTTCATTGGTCAGCCGGTTAGCGCGGTCGATGCTAATAATAAAAACACATACATGATGATGCTATGGTCACACTTCCCTAGGTACTGTTTGCATGCTAAACGAGAGAATACATTCAGCGCTTCTCCGCCCGCCTATAGCGAGGGTGTGCGCGTTTCGTGGGCGACAATACGACTCTGATGAAGTCGGTTGGCGCGGCCTCGAATCCGCCGCGGTGGGAGACGCAGCATCAGAAAAAAAACGCAAAAAAAATGAGTGTGGAAGGAACGAAAAGTAGGCTATCCAAACAAGTTATTGTTCCTAATATATCTGTGATTGCTCTTTGCATGTTCTTGCATCACTCCCTGCCGCAGTGCTCTGTTACCTCACTCCGGAGGGACGCCTTGTACGTGTGATATATTGTGCGACCTTTGTACGGTGCTACTACATACCGTAGACGACACAAGGTAACACACCCGGTGATGACATTTTGGGCTTGAAACATATTATCGCCGGGTGGGTGTGGTATCTTATGTATCCTGGGTGATGGAGTGCAGCTCCCAGGGGACCGTAAAGGGGTATGAAACATCAGGAGTGTGATCACGCGTCCGGACACCCATAGGGTGTGTTTTAGGGGGTGATACATGAGTTTGTCATAAAAAGAGGGGATGATAGCACGTCCAAACACCCACAGGGTGTGTTTGGGAGTGTGATACATGACGGGGTGTGGTAACACTGCGTGTAGAGTTGAACCGCTGCTGCCGCGCACTTGGGATGTGTATGTTTGCTGCTGGTGAGGCGATACGGTGGTTGTCATGTTAGCGCCTGTTGCTGTGCCAGCTACTGCTGCTGATAGATCAGCAGCAGCAGGAGGACGACCCGTAGCAGCCGCTTACGTAGCAGAAGTGCGCTCGCGTTGAAAGAACGAGGTGATTTGTGGCGCTTGACCGCTGGGGTTGAAGCAGTTGTGGAAGAATTGGAGGTACTTGCGGCGGTAGTCTGCTCTCCCTGCACTTTCAGGTTGTTGCAGGTCTCCTTCGGGGTGTTTCTCCGCTCGCAGATGTTGTGTGTGCGCGATGCCCACAAAGGAGATAAAAAAGATGCTGTATCACTCAGGTGATGGCAGGAGGCCCCCCCCCCCCCCCCCCC
>CACKRE030000054.1:36751-49813 GCA_902602495.3 Ectocarpus sp. CCAP 1310/34 | reverse complement strand
CACAGCAGAAAACAACCCTTGGCCACCACACGCACACGTGCTCTCGCTCGCCCCCGGTAAACACGGCGAAGCGAGTACAGACTGAAAACAGAACACCAACACGCTCGTCCGCTTCCTGCTTTCTGATTGGCCAAGGTTTATTTCTGCCGCTTCTCACAAAACGCAGATTTCCTTTACTTCGTCAGACAATCTTTCGCGTTGGATACATGTGCTGGATGATTTTGTGTCACGCAGACTGGTAAGATAACCGTTTGATAGGGGGCACCGCGATGATTCACGGGGCCCCTCCTTGCTGTGGGAGCCGCTCTTTGAGCACTCCCTCTTTCGTCCGTGTGAAGGATGGTCGTCTACCTCCCGTGAAGTTAATACATCACCAAAACAGTCTCACCCGATAAATAAGTGGCGTAGGCCGCAAACATTTTATCCTATCTATGTAGCCCGGGTGACAACTCGATGGTTGTCGGAAACGCCCAAATTATCGCCGAGGTGTCGTATTCTGGGGTGTGGTTTCTTATGTGGGTGCGTTATCTTGTGGCGTCTACGGTATCATGCTGTGTTCCTGATACACTCGATACGTTCATCCCTTGAGGTGTACATTGCTACAATACAGCTGTGATGTGTATTCTGTGTGTGTGGGGGAGTGGTTTCTAAAGTGGGTGTGTTATCTTTTAGGCGTCTTCGGTATGCTGCTGTGTTGTTCCTGATACACTCGATACGTTCATCCCTTGAGGTGTACATTAGGGTGTTTGCGAAAAGAGTGAAATGGCTTGACATCGGTCTTTTTTTTACCCCGAACAGCTTTATCCGACGGCGGGGTCCAATTTTGGTCTTCAGGCTTTGCTGAATTGCCCTCGCAGACCAGAGAAAAAGACCACTGTGGTCTTGGGGTTGTGGGAAAATTTCTGGCAAGTTTCCTTTTTTACCCCAAGCACCAGCAGCACGCGAACTTGCGAAGGCATTGCGCGATTACGCCCGTGCAAGCGTCATGTTGACTCCGTCGGGGTACCAGAAGACCGTGAGGCAGACGGCTCTTCACCAGAGGGCTGGTGCGATGCACGCGGCGGACATGATGGAGCTGAGTTACTGGGACACACGCATCTGTTTCCACGTCCTCTTCAGCGAAGCTGTGAAGCACCCAGAGATGCTCCTCGAGTACGGAGAGGAGGGGGCTGGGGACGGAGACAGCGAGGCAGAGAATGAGGCCCGCTTCATGGAGTTCGGGATGCTTTATTCGAACTGGTGTTTTCTGCCATGCTCAACTAATGCTGTACGTCGTGGGAGCTGCTGTTACTGTGTGGAGTGGGTGTAGGATCGCTGTTGCGTTGCTCTGTGTCAGGCGAAGGGTGCCAGATGATTTGAAAATTTTCATGTATCCACCACGGGGGTCCGTGAGCGTTTCATGCGGTACCCATCAGGATTTTCGCCCCGATAAAGACCGCAGTACCCGTTCTGCTCTTCGCATACCCTTTCAAGACCGAATTCCGTTTTGGTTTCAGTCTTTTGTGTGGTCCGCAAGACCAAAACCAATTCACTCTTTCGCAAACACTGGATTGCTCAAATACAGCTGTGATCCCCCATGCTTTCGGTTCAGCCTCAACCCGACGCAGCCCCTCTCACCTTGGGAAGTCATGGAAACAACCGCTGTGCAGTGCGCCGACCAGCCTGCAGCAGCAGCAGCCAGTAGGGTTTGTTGGGTGTACAGCAGCAGCCAGCAGGGTGTACAGCAGCCAGCAGGGTGCAGGGTGTACAGCAGCCAGAAATGTCTGACTTTACGTACGGAGCAGACGACGGTGCCCTTTACACAGCAGTGAATCAAGTACCGATTGGGACCGGAGAACTGGTTTCTAAACATCATTTGGTGCTCGATAGTCGATGCTCGATGCACAGCTGTCGGTGCAGGTGGGAGGTGGGAGGTGGGAGGGTGCGAGCTGCGACTGGGTGCGAGGGTGCAGGGCAAGCCCCATCGCCGACTCGCTGGCTGGATCTCTTCTCTGTCGTCTTCATGTGGCGATCAGCTATAGTCCCACCAGCCGGCTGGCACCGGCATCGCGAACATATCTTGCACCTTGCACCTCGCACTCCTCACGACCCTCTCATCCTCATCAACACCACTGGCATGGTGAGTTGAGTTGTTGTTTGCTTGCCCCCGGTGATGGGTTGAAAGTAGAGTATGGCCTTCTATGCTACAGCTAGCTCGGTGGTTGCCGCCAGTGCGGTGGTGGCGGCAGCCGGAAAGGGGAAGGCAGAAACGACACTTTTTTTCGAGCTGTAGACCGGGACTCGCGCCGTCACTGCTTCTCCATGTGCTGTTGTCTACAGCGGTAAGCGTCAAATATTCTTGAGTGTCCTCTCTCTTACACGCGCGTCAATGCTTGTATCAGTAGCTCCAGAACCATTTCAATCCCTACCATAGCTTATCTCAAAAATGTTTAAGGTTTGCGATGTAGACGTTCTCCTGGGGGGCAGCGGCAGCGATACCATCGGTGCTGTTCTTGGCGCAGGTAGTTCTCCTGCGGGATGGTTGTCAACGATGTATAGTTTGGGATGAAATGAGGCCTCCGGCTACGGCACGGGATCCACCCATACTTCACCCTTCGGCTGTTCATGCTGTGTCGGTGACTGATGTCTGATATTTTATCCCAAACTTCCGAAAATACTAGTAAATCGAGGTTCGATAGCCATTAGTCTACGGCCCGAACGCAAACGTCTCCGCGAAGCCTTCCTGCATGGGCAAATCCACTGCTTGGATATCCCGCTGCTCCTGCTCCCTCCGGTCCGGATCTCGCGGACGCTTAGCGGAGGAGCCCCCCCCGTGAATGATGGGGCCTACGTACCGCTGGACTACCTTTCTCGTCTTCCACCCCACTAGCTCCATGAGGGCGTCGATAGCCGTCCCCGCGAGGGACTGGCTAGCGGCTCCTCCGAACCTAAAGGAGTGCATAGTATACAAGCCGTGGTGGTCGTTCAAGCGGCCTTCCCGCATATGACTTTGCAGAGCCGCTGTCATACGAGCTGCGGTCCACTGGGACGTCCCCCTCGAGCCATCTTCTTGGATCTCGGGAAACAGGTAACCCTCACGCATATTCCAACCCACGGACTTCGCGACAGTGAAAATTTCTTGTACCGCTCGGACCGGACACAGTTCAATACACTTCTTGTCCCTTTTAGCAACGACTGCGTGTGACGAACTGCGGAGTGTCTTGCCAAAGTGAATGTTGAAAATCATTCCTTGGCCTGCTGGGAGGCGCAACACCTGTGCTGCGAATGCGCATGCCAAATCGAATCCCCGCGGCATCGTGTTGATGGCATTACGAACGTCGCGACGTCTCTACTGCGAGCCACTCGCTCACCCACGGTGTGTAGCTGGTCTACGGTGTTGCGCATGTGCCGTGCGAGGCGCAAAAGGAGCGGGGCCAACATGGGCCTGGCTTGTTCAACGGTAACTCCCGCCCGGCGCTGTTCGGTTTGGGCGTACGAGAGGTACCGACGAACAGACGCGCTATCGGCCGCATTACCTCGCTTCACCCTGTCGTCCCACGGATCAGAGTTTCCTAAAATCTCGACCATGGCTCTCTTGAGTTTCGCGACGAATCCTTTGTCCAATGTTTGGACCGCGTATCTCTTCGCCCACGTATTTCCCGGACAACAGGACTCCAACGAATTTGACCCGATCGCGACACAATCGACTGCATGAACCACCTTCGTGCCGTTACCGTGAGAATCCAACCAGCACAACCAGCCAAGTACGTCGGCGTCGGTGGCGCTCTCCCACCCTCGACGCCCTACGGTGTGCGCGTCGAACTTATACGCCACGGCGGATTTCCGGAGTTGCCCGGCTGTAGTCGCCGAGGCGACCTGGACGGCTTCTTTGCGTGCCGCTAGTCGATCGGCATCGATGACCACGGTGGCCCCGGGAACACGCGGGTCTAAAAGCCCTCGAAGCGGCTGTACCTCGCAATGTTGACAAAAGTTGAACGTCGCTTTGTTTCGTGCCCCACACGCACTACACAAGACTTGTGATACCCGGTCCGGCGCGCGCGTGGCCCCGGGTGGAATGCGCTTTAACGTCCCCTGGTCGTAATGCTGATGTCATACGGACGAAACGAACGATGATAAGGAAGCAACACCTGTCAACTATCATACGATATGGTTCCATAAATGACGAAAGTCCAATTCTACCTCTCGCATTCCGTGTCTAATGTAAACGTATTTGCGAATACCGTCCTGATAGTGAGGGTATCCAAAACTCCTCCGTCTCGGCAATACGAGCGATTTGACAGTAGCTCGCCCAACTCGCGGTAGCCAATACTCGTGCACATCCGGTATCACGACTACAGCGTGGGCCCGGCATTCGGCGAGATGCTGGAAAACATGACCCACCATGACCGGTGATGGGAAACAGTACCCAAACGCAGGCGTGCCCAACCCCGGTGTAACCGCCACATCCTGACGTAAAACATCTACGCCCGCCGTTCCTTAGCTCGAGTAACGCGAGAAAAACGGTAGTCGGCACTTGGCCCCTGTGTCACGCCCCACCTTATATTGGGCGTTCTCGGAAGACGCCATAAGGTCTACTGTGAAGTCGCCAAAAGACAGGCGCAACCTCTCAAACGCTGCCGGTCGGAGACAGACGATCTCTTGCCTCCCCGGCCGCGAAATGTTATCAGCGACTGCGTTCTCCGCCGATGGCACCCATCTCAGGGTGAGCCAGAAACCGTGTGCGACCTGCAACTCGAAAAGACCAACCAATATCGCATGGGTAACTGAGTTGCTCGACTGCCCTTTCCGAAACGCATCGACGGTAGCTCTATTGTCGACGTCCATCAGCACCCGGGCCGCCTGAGCTCCCCCGACCGTTCGTGACAGCATTACTTCAATACTTCGAGCAGCGCAAACATATCATTGCCGTGAATGGAGCGCGGCAACCATTCCGAGGGAAACCCCCCTCCTGCCGAGAAACGACCACTTCGTAGCGATACGACTCCGCCATACTGATTAGATCTAGACGACCCGTCCGACGACGCTGTCGTGATGGCAACGTCGTCATGTCGGGATTTATAACACGGCCCCTCCTGCGACGTGGACGACAGGTTGAGCCATATGCGTAGCTCCGCGCGGAGATCCTGTTTGTCTTTCAACTGAACGACGCGGCCCTTTGCGTTCTTAATCGCTGCAAACATGTAGTGGGTCCAAGGAGACGCCGGCCGAATCGCCACCGACATGCTGACCCATTTTCCAGCGATCTTCTCCAACATTCGTACCGATACCGATCCGTCCGCGAACACTTTCCGGATGAGCGCATGAAGCTTGTGTAGCGTATCGTCCGGAATCCGATAGGAAGTGGTACGCGAATCGCGTATGATACCCAAATACCGCTGCTGCTGCGACGGATAGAGATCACACTTTTTGATAGACAGGAAGTATCCGCATTTATACGAGACTAATATTCCGGTGTGGAGAGCTTCCGCCGCTGACAACCACTACACGCGGTCGGACTTCCCAAACGTGGCCACAAAATTTTCGTACCATGCATCATCGATGTATGCAAGCACCGGTATCCCCCGGGCGCGTAGATACGCCGCCTTAGCTTCGCTTCGGGAATGATAGCACACCGGGCTCTCGTTCCATCCGAACGGAAGTGTAGAACACACAAAATCGACGCCTTCGTAGTGTACACCGAAAAGTGGCCAACTCGCGGGTTGCAGGCTCAGGTTATGGAAGCCCGCTCGATCATCTAGACTCCCCATGAAAACCCCCTCTTCGGCTACCACCGCTACACGTGAAACCGTGTCCTGTAGAAGCTGAAATCAACCCATTAGACTAGTCAGCGGCTGACTAGTCTAATGGGTTGATTTCAGCTTCTATAAAAGTACGTCGTGGGGCTCAATGAACCCGACACTTTCCTTCCGAGGAGGGATGCTCCCCTCGCCAGCCGCTACTATCCATCCAATGTCTATTTCACTTCCGTTATTCTCGACTCATCACCCACATCCGTTCTAGAATGGATGTCCAGGGTTTCCGACGACGAGCTTTTTTCCTTCTCTCAAAAGTGCACCGACTGGGTATCGAACCCACGACGTACTTTTATATCAGCGTAGAAGCTGAAATCAACCCATTAGACTAGTCAGCGCTGACTAGTCTAATNCCCGACACTTTCCTTCCGAGGAGGGATGCTCCCCTCGCCAGCCGCTACTATCCATCCAATGGCTATTTCACTTCCGTTATTCTCGACTCATCACCCACATCCGTTCTAGAATGGATGTCCAGGGTCTCCGACCACGAGCTTTTTTCCTTCTCTCACTCTCGCAAGAGTCGAACGTTTCCAGAAAAAAGTGCACCGACTGGGTATCGAACCCACGACGTACTTTTATAGAAGGCCGAAATCAACCCATTAGACTAGTCAGCGCTGACTAGTCTAATGGGTTGATTTCAGCTTCTATAGTCCATCGTAACAGGTACATGTCTACAGCGCTTGTTGAATGGAATGCCGTTGATGATCATACGTGGCTTGGTAGGCTCGACCGAAATAGACCGCGCCATCCGTGGCCTATCCGGGCCTTCGGACCTTGAACGTCAGCCCACCGAGCCAACCAGCCGCGCTTATCCAACTGTTGCACTTCCAGTCTCACAAATTCCGCATGATCGTCGGGGATACGGTATGGGCATACTGCTCCCGGGAATGCTTCCGGGCGATACGATTCGTTACGCGAACGCCCGCGGTATTCCTCGGTAAGAAAATTGAAGACGCTGACGCCGTGGCGTAGGTACGACATGAGTGTGTGCCTATCGGAATAATCTCAGAGGAAAACCTTATCCCAAAACTCGTAGTTATGATTGAAGCCCCCAGGAACGAAATCTTCGCCATTTTCGCCGGCGTCTCGTACGGAGATTCGTCTGCCAACCGTCGGCGCATACCTAAATGTAGAAGACACACGATACAACGGTGTACATACATAGTATGAACTCGCGAATCGGGATTGAATCGTACCTTTCGCCGGAACTCCTCCAAGCAGTGGCCACGGCGGCCCAGCACGTAAATGACCAAAATTCTCGCCAAATATCCGTCTATTGCGAAACGAAATCGTGTGCAATTTCGAGCGACGAGGGACGTGCTTCCCGTAACAATTTATCGTCAGGGTTTTGCGACGCAGGGGCCCGCCAACTTGTCGTATCAAGGGACGACACGGTCGTGGTATATGTGCGTAAATATTGCACTGTACGTTAAACTGTTCCAGATTGTTATCGTGACCAGGTACGGGCGAAATACATGTTTTATTTGGATGAATGACACGGAACGAATCAATGGGATGCATACCTCTGCTTCCAAATTTCCGAGTTATATCGAAACGAGATGGTGTACAATTTCGAGCGACAAGGGACGTGTTTCCCTTCACAATTAACTTGTGAATTGTTGTGACACGAAATCAGGTGCAATTGCGAGCGGCGATGAACGGTGCTCAGAACGATCCCGCAGTAATACGCGTGCGATTCCGAGCGACACGGGACGTGCGTCCCTTCACAAATAATTTCCGAGTTATTGTGACACAAAATCAGATACAATTGCGAGCGGCGAAGAACGGTGCTCAGAGCTATCCCAGAGGAAACGCAAAATAATTTTTCCGAGTGTCGTTATCAGCGCTTGCGCTCACCTCCGGATTGCCGTGTGACGATTTGATAAGAGTCATGTATTCCACGTCCGCCGCCAGCATAACCTTGTGATTCGCGGCTTTCTGCTGTCGCGCCGTCGTGGAGATCAAGGCCGAGGCGGCTGCAGCGGCCGCAGCCGCCGCTGATACGGGTCCAAGTTTGTCCCCAGGGGCGGCCGCAGGTGCAGCGGCCGCTCCCGCTGTCGGTAGAGCTGGTGCTGTGGCCGTGGCAGACGCGGCGGGTGCCGGTGCTGGAGCTGACGTCGGCGCCGGTGCGGCCGATCCCACACCCCGCGCGGGTGCCTTGCCTGACGAAGGCGCGGCTGGTAGCACGAGACATCCCGCCGTCTCCTTCACATGTTCACGCAGCAAATCGATATTCTCTCTCCCATGAACGCCCGAGCCCCGATCACCTGCTTGGCCACCAGCGAGCCCGTCGCCCCTTTTTCCTGAGCTTCCGCGCTGCGAAAAACGATCGTCACCTCCGTAGATGTAGCGACGCCCAGCGCGGATACCAGAGGAACGGCCATGGCGAACATTCCGGCGCGGTCCATGTCCGATAGAGGCACCATCGTTGTGGCACACTCGCGAGAGGGCAAGAGTCGGCAACGAGCCTAGCGTGGCACTGCTGTCGTAGCAAACACCTCCTTTACCGCCTTCCCCGAGTCCACGGCCGTGGCCGCGGCCAGCTGAGCTTCGGTCAGCTGCATCATAGTATGCCGTTCTTCCTACAGTACTTCCTCGTTGGTGTTGGGAAGGCTCTCACGAGTGGGTGCTCACTCCAAGTCTTCTCTGCAGGCGATCTGTTCTCATCTGCAGAACCCACTTAAGTCTACCTGCGATTTGAGTATGCCCCGCAACTCTTCACTGGTGATAAGGATGACGAGGATAACGGGGAGGAAGTTGGTATGTCACTTTTTGACAATATTCAACATGCACTTACGGAGCTCGTGTCTAACTTATGCGAAGTCGCTGGAACCCAATTTCACGTGGTCCAGGAATGGGTTTCTGCAGTGTTAGATGAAGTTGCTGAACAATGGAATTCTACTGTAGAAGATCCAGACTACCTCCCGCATACTGGCCATATCGATTTCAGTGACGCTCATACAGCATTCAAGGTGCTTCAAAAAATTAGTAATTTTCACTAGATTAGACAAGGCTGCAAATTGTATTTGTGTTCTGTGTAAGGCTTGCTATATTAGACTAGCTGAAACGGAAGTGAATGGGGAGGGTTATGAAAAGATGACTGGAGGCACATTTGAAGAAATTTATGACGCCATCACCCATCGGCAAATTAAATTTTTGGATAATGAACATCTACCGGCCCCCAAGGAATTTTTCGAAATCCGGACACGAATAGGCGCAAGTCTAGGAAAACCCATAAACAACCTACTAGGTATCTGCTGCCTAAACTCCATAAGGATAAGGTAGCTTGTCGAAGTATAACCACATGCTGTGCTACTACTACGGAAGGGGCGGAAAGAATAGTGCATACGTGTCTAGCTGAAATGCTGCCAGTTTGTGATGCATTGTGGAGAGAGGGTGGAAGCTCCATTGGAATTGATTCCCCCAGTAGTTGGATTACTAAAGGTGGAGAAGAAATCCTGGAGATTTTATCTGAGGCAGACCAGATGGCACGTTCGACTGGTGATTCTGCCCCACATGTCGTGGAAATATATGACTTTTTTGCCATGTATACTAGCATACCTCTGTCTACTCTTTTGGTTCAATTGAAAGAATTCATTGATTTGGTGTTTGACTGCAATTTCGTGATTCTGGATATCGTTCAATTAATGTACAATATGACTTCAAGAGTAGTTGTCCTTTCATCATCAAAGAAGAAGTACATTGATTGGTCAACGGAGGAACCGGTTGCAGCTAATTTGGAAGTCGCAAAGGAGAAGACATTCTTGTTGGGAAAGAACGACTCTTCAAGTGGTGTGAATTTGTTTTGACGGAAGGTTATGTTCAGTTTGGACCTCATATGTATCGCCAGTCTTCTGGCATTTTTATGGGATCCTCACCTGCACCCGATTTTGCCAATATATTTGCTTACTACATGCATGAACTAAGGTTTTATAAAGAGATGGTTGCAGAGTTCCGAGAAACACAACATAGTGGTCGTACCCATTATATGTACCCTCGAGTGTTCATTGAACAATATGGCGTAAGGACTAAGAGATATATTGATGACATCATCACTATCACTTTGGCCTCACAAGCCAATGGTTTGAGACTTAAGGATGTCATATATAGTGGTGATACTCCGTACGATCCACTTGGCATAGGCATGAGTGAAACGTTAGGAGGAATGTAAGACCGACTGATAAGTGATGGAGACGGCAATCTCATCCCTATCAGTATTGAGTTGACCCAGGAACAAGTAGGACATAGTGCGCACTTTTTAGATATGGAAATAGTCCAAGACTTGGCAGGCTCTCAAGTGCAAATGTATGATAAACGAGACACGATGAGTTCTCTGAAGTCGTATCGCCGATTCCCCCACATTGAGACTAAAACTAGTTATCGTTCGAAGTATGCTGTATTACATAGTCAGTTGTGTAGATTTGCAGTTCGTTGTACACGTATTGAATATTTTGAGCGAGCGGCAGCTAAGTTGATGAGAGATATGTTAACACACCATTACAAGGCGAATCTTTTAGGTACTAAGCTACACAATTCTCGTCAGGTCTTCTTTAGGAAATCACGCATACATGTTAGGGATCATTGGCGTACAGAAGCCAGAATACAATTTTGGTATCAAGTAGAACGTAAGATTTGGTATGCATGTATGTTGTTTACCATGGGGTCGATTTATGACTTTTATTTTCTTGACTTGTGGGGGCAAGGGTAGATTAAGAACAAAATGACAGGATGTAAAATGTCAAAGGAAGTACAGATAACCAACGATGTTGGTATCAGCGCAGGTAGCCACTGTGGTATCAATTAAGACGTGATGATTGATTTGAATGTACTACTTGAAGACATGAGGATGGTTGAATGGAGCTCACGGTTTTATTGGGTACTCCTTGCAAGAAAGGACATGCAGTGTGGATGAGTTCTTACAGGAAATCCCGAGAAAATAAAACGTGAAACATCAAAACTAGGACACTTAACAGTAGAGTAATGGATGACGGATAAGAACGGCAACGAGTTGCCTAATTATCCATTAGCAAGGGGGAACACAGTGACCCGTGTCCCTTGCAAAATATCATTGCTGCATTGCTGCATGCAACCGAATTCTTCTAATCTCGAACCACAAATAAATGACGTCACATGACCAAGTGAAATTTCTTCTAAAACGTAGACCAATTGACGTCGTCACATGACCAGGTGAAAATGCAACACCTCGATGGCCTCCAAATCTGCAGTGTTGAGCCCATGGTCGGGAAGCCCCTTTCGCACATTCCCAGTTTGATCCCTACCGCAAGCCTCCCATTGTGTTCGGAGCAGCCGGCATTCGGATCCCTGCCGCCGTACCACATACATAGCCCCTCCGATAGGACTTGAGGCAAGGCGGGAAGGCTGTATCGGGTTTCGTGCAAAGGTGCTCTCCCATATTGACCTCGCGGCTGACACACATCGTCTTCTCTGCTGATCGCTGTGTATCCAGGTGGGTAATTTCTACGTGTTGTATCCTTCGCCGTACTCCGTAACATGTCCACACCACTGCTCCACACGGAGAGACCAACTGCCACTCGCTGCTACTGCTGACCTTCATGACGGATGCTCTTCAACGGGATTACGACATGGTTGCGAAAAAATGTCTCGTCAAACCCCTCTGAGGAACACCAGGGAAGTTGACAACAATGGCCACATTGGATGTATATCACTTGAACACTTTCCGTGCTCTACTGATGCTGATTACCGACACCAAACAAACCAGGAAACCAGCTAACACGATACAAACTGAACGCTATGCCCTACCTACCATTCACCAGGTGTACCATTCTCTTCTACTGTAAGCATCACTGATGCGCTACCCCAAGGGTCAAATAAGTATATATATTTTTGTGTATTCTAAAAAAACGGCGTGAAACACCTACTGCCCGTGAAATTCAAAAATCTATAGGTTTGAAAAACGAGTGATGTACTGCTGTAGCCTTCCTTCCATCTTTCATGATTTTTACATCAATATTATTTATTTCTCCTTAATTTCCTAAAACCAGCAAGCTGTCAATGGACACTGCGCCGTGTCCCCTGTGTGGGTTACATCTTACAGTACACGACACTACGGAGGGATTCTCCCCGATATTTTGTTGTTGACCCAGTAGAGAACTACAGGGGATGTATTGTAAAATGTAGATTTACCTATACAGATGTTTTTGTACTTTGCACCAGCTGGCATCACTGATAAATCATCAGTGTACATATATATGTATAGACTTATAAAGACTCGAAAGAAGTCCAGTACCCAGCCGGTTTTCCTCCACTTACTGAAAAGACTCCACCACATCCCGTTCGACTGTGGGTATATCTCGAATGGGTAGTCTTTCTGTGCGTGTATTTATTTCTCCTCAATTAAATCTTTCCACAAAAACTCGAAACCCTATACCTAACCTATAGTCCCGTGGACTATTGGGACCGAATTGGCGACAAAAAAGAAAACCCGCAGGCATGCATCACGCTCGTGCACCCAACACACACCACCAAAAAACACAATCCTGGGGAGAGGGAGAACGACAGAGAGGTCTGCAGGACAGCAACAGCAATACCCATGTCTGCACAGAGCGACGACGAGTTTGCGCTGGATCCCAGGGCCTCGCGTGCACAAGCGGGGCCAGGTGTGAGGTGAATCACACGGGGGTTCCTTTCCGTCGCAAAACCACACAGCATTGCTGGACAGCCAAATAGCAGCAGCAGTGTTGGTGTGAGTCGGCAGGGTCCTGAAGCAATGCATTTGGGCATCAGGCCGCAAGGGATGCCGGGGTTCCACCCCGCGGCTTCGAGCGCTAGCTACTATCACCCGGTGCTGCTTTTGCTGGTGGGGCTGCTTCTGGTGCTCCTCCTCCTGGCGCCGTCCCTGTTTCTCGACACTCGTATCTTTTTGAGAGTCGAGTGCCCTTGGGTTTTCCGGGCGTGGTCCAACAACCCCGCGGGCTGTTGAAAGCAAAAACGTGTGTGTGTGGGATTTTTTTTCACGCTTTTTTTGCAAATTTCAAAGGACCCAAAAAGTCGAACATCGGACTATCCGCTTGTTCAATGTTCGATGTTCGACATTTCCAAAAATTACGTAGGACCCACCCTTTTTAGTGGTCTTACCGAACTGCTCAAGGTCGACGGCGACAACGAGCCCATTGTCCTGGAGCGCCTCCGCGCCATCTTCGTCGAAGTGTGGAATGGGGGAGAGATGCCGCAGGAGTGGAAGGATGCCATCATTAAGGTGTTGTACAAGAAGGGTGACCGGACGAACTGC
>CACKRE030000054.1:6290-27256 GCA_902602495.3 Ectocarpus sp. CCAP 1310/34 | reverse complement strand
GCCATCGCTTCTGCAGGCCAAGTCGGGTGGGCGAGGCCAGGATTAGTCGGGCCGTGCTTCGAGAGGCACGGCAGGTGCGGCGGGATTTGTGTGTTCCACCGAGCAGCCACCAAGAGCTGCGTGGTCGTCAGGGAGGGCGACACTGCGGGAGGAGAGAGCAGCAGTAGGCCGGACGTGGATGGCGCCCTGGTGCGGGCTGTTGAGGTCCCTGCTGAAGGTGTGTTTGGTGCATTCCAGTACACCAACTCTCTCCGTCTGTTGTAGAAGTTGTGGCAGAGCTGTTGCACAGCAGAGTTGCTACCGCTGGGGGCACTAGCGAAAGTGTCCCAGCGACCGACTTATCCACTCAGGAGGGGTCGGACGAAGTTAGGCGTCGCCAAGAGGATGCTGTCGACGGTGGGGATGCTGTGTAGTGCATGTCCACCAGGAGTCCCAACGGGGGCTCCATAGAGCGGGAGCACGGAGGCTGCCGCTCGCCCGCAGGTGCGGGTCGTGGGAGCAGAGGAGAGTATCCGCTACTCCCGAGCCGGTTGCTATATCGGTTTGTCCCCATTAAAAGGGCGTGTAGGAGGGGGCACGCGGAGGCGGTGGAGTTCTGCCGCCTGCACCCCAGCAGCATGGAAGGAACACAAGACCGGGAGATGGCCTGGAGGTATACAACACCAATGTCTGCTGGGGCGGGTCTGGAGACAAGGCCGGAGCGGGAATGCCCGCGGGTTGTACCCGCAAGGTATGCGGCCCGCGAACACGGGTGGAGAACACTCGTGTACACTTGAGAGTAGTGTGTGCTCTCTTGTGTTTATCCCCATTAAGAAGCGTGTAGGAGGGGGCACGCGAACCCAACCCGTCGTGTGTGCGGGGAAGGGTACCAGAAAAATCTTGCTGGCCCCGATGAATATGCGGGGAGAGAAGTGCTTCCTGGCCCCGATGGATAGGCGGGGTATCACGGGAGTTGTGTGAGAAGTGCTGGAGTATTTGGCCACACCCAGCAGCACGGCAGTGGCCGTGACTGCCTTCTACCAAGAGCGGGAAGGGGGCAGCGAACATCAAGGCGCGTGGGGTACCGCATGCACTCTACATCATCAGCTGGCGGGGCCCGGAAATACGTAGCTGTGGGATGGTGGAGTTCAAAGACACGAGAAAGCCGTCGTGTGCCTGTCTGCTACACCGCTACACCGAGGAACGTCGGGACGCCGAGGGACGTCGGGTGTGGGCGGGTGGAGAGGGAAGCAAAACGGACCAGCCGCGCGGTGGATTTCCGCGGGCACTATCTTCATTTTGGTTGGTACCGGAATGTGTTTTTTGTGCTGCGCAGGGAGGACCTTGTCGAGTCAGCCGAGCGTGGCATAAAGAGCGAGCCGGGGGCGGTGGTAGATATTGTCTTGCCTTGATGTTGCAGTACGGCCGTTGGAATCTTTCATGATATGAACGGCGTGAAGGCGTTGAGATTTGTAAGGGGTTTTGATCCGATGGCGGGGTTCCCCTTGTTTCTGATTTGCGTTGTTTTAGGTGCTTTTCGGATGTACTCTTCGACGCACGAGTGGTGGTTATTCACTGGCGTAAAGAACCAAGGGAGGGTGTTCGTGCGTGGAGGTAGATTAGTCGGATTGTACCAAATCACTGGCGGTTTCGTGTACCGCAGATGGGATTGCCTTGAGGGGCGGCTAGGAGAGACCTTGAGATACGAGTGCGGGCCCCCTTTTCGACTGGCTTTGGGCCTGGCACTCTTCCTCCCTCCTTCTCCCTCATGTCCCCCTACGATAATACATGCCGTTAACAACACTCTTTGGACTCTGGAGGTCACACAACAAGGGCATACCAACACACGTGTCGATTATTAATCGAGACTGAGGAACTGGATAGTGACGATAGTTCAGACCCCTTTGTTGAACCGATAAAGTGTTGTGACATTCGGACGAGGTTGAGCCGATACAACACCCGGTGGTTTGGCTGCCAAGCGCCACACACGGGCCCCTACAGTCTTGCAGGTACGGACAAAATGCACTCGCTTGATGTGCGGTTTTTCTACGTTCTCGAATCGATCAAATACGTTTCGTCAGATGATCGGTTCGCGTCCGTGCTGGACTGCATGAACCATGTTCATTTTGTTCGCAAGCAGTAATGTGATGTCGCTTGAGCAATTCTCCGCTCGTAGAAATTCTCGTGGTCGGTTGAACATTGTCGATTCTTGCAATGTAATCTTATGTGAAATCCCGACGGTATTGCCCAGATCACCACCACCACGAGCCTCACAAACGATGAGAGCGAAAACGGTCCTCCTTCCTTCGACCCCGCACACAACAATGACCAACTCCGCAAGGGTGGCTTCACTCAGGTAGCGGAGCTGCTCGACAAGTGAGTGCGCGGAGACAATCTCGCGGTTGTGGAAAAAAAATTGGAAGAGGCGACACAGACGTTTCAGCAATGTTTGGCCCACAATGTAGCCAGAAAGTCGTGTGGATTGCCTCGGTCTCTTCATAAGACACTCAGGGTCATGCATGCGCGCAACAAGACCTACACGATACAGTGATGAAAATGAAACGCGCGGGCAAATATTTGGACATGCCCGTTGCATCTACTGACTACCCGCCTGTTGTTTGCACTCCCCCGCCTCCTTCCCTCTACAGTGGAATCGAACCCCGGTACATGTATGTGTGGTTGAAGATCACGTAGCGGAGTCAGGTATTGACTCCAGCCATTCATTGCCTCGGTCGCCCACAACCATGGTCCGGCACGCGGTGCGGCTAGCATGTTGGCCTCTGGTGGTATCTCTACACCACGATGTGTTTCTACGTTCCATGGCGATCGTAGTAGCGGGCGGTTGGTGCGACCCTCACACCCATCTCTTCTTAGAGTTTAATCCGTTCAGAGAATTTCGAGACAGTAAAGAAAGGTCGACCTTACCACAATCTTGGCAATCCAACAAGCTTCCGCAAGGAAAAATCGCCTGTGCACCTCCGCCTCTGTGTATTGCACGCGACGGACACGTTCGGTGGAGGTTGTCACAATGACGAACCTGAAACAATGTGGGCACATCGATGAAGAAAGCACTCTGCTTTGAACATTCCATGCTGCGTCTCACTGTTCGCTTGGTTATGCTGTTTCTAAAGAATTTCCACATTGCCGACGTGGTCGAATGCCAAACACGCACAAACACGCACAAGCTAAGTATTCGAACAAGGATACCACGGTTTCCGTTTCAGCCATGTCGTGCAACGACGAAAATGCAACATACGATAGAGACAATGTAGATCCACCGATAGATAGCTCCCTCCCTCCCCGCATATGAACCCCCAAAACAACCGTTTGCATGCACCAACAAACCCATCATGTACCGTCTCACAGCCAACGTATGACAAAAATTATTTGGCGAGCCCTTCCGATAACGAGCAAACACACCCCATGGCACAATAACACTTTGCGGTGACATACAGACACTTGCGTCGTCTTTAGACGAAGCTACACGCGGGGGTGACAGCATTGTTTTTCATGCCAAACTCCACTTTCTCTTGCGCGCAGGTATTGTTCTAAGCAGACGCGTACTCTCGACAGACGTAAAATATGACATATTCGTTTTCAAACGAGTACATTTTTCAAACAATCGCCTCAAGGCGCATGACGTCCTTATTGTCTCTTCTTGTGTATCACCGAGACCTGGCATCTGCCATTGCAGCATCAGCGCTTTCATCACAACACCCACATGCACCGACCCTCGCATTTGAGTCTATAAACACCACGGTCATGTGCTTCCTCGGCCACAACAAGTCTCTCCGTCAGAGTAAAACAGTTAGAGCCTCATTTGCCTCAATCAGAATTCCTGTATGACGGTGTGCACGAGCCATCGGGAAGACTAGAGGGTCGCTGGTCGGTATAAACCAAGACTTGGGGGGGGTACGCCGCCAATGGTTTACTCGATTTCTGTGTACTTTCGTCCAGGCATACCGAACCTCAACACCATCTACTCGATACGACACGGTCCGCAACAAACCTTCAACTTGTTTTAAATACATCGGCCGACCAAACCCTCACGTTCTGCTGGAAATCATCAACCGACCAACAAAAGCGGGTGCCCCGTGCAGCGTACGAGGGCTAGGTGGCACAAGTTAAGCGAAACAACGATTCCTATCCCATAGAAGCATTTACGGGGAGGTTCACTCACGACCAGAGTCATGCTGCGAGCGCCTCTAATCATGGCAGTGCCTACAGTCTACAACCCTCTGAACACCGGCAAAACATCCCTGTCCGCTGTGCAGCTTAAGAGATGGAAACTCATACCGTCCGTTTCACCCGGCGAGTCACGCGATACAGCGGCACCTATACCGGCCGTTTCCCGCTCGTTACAGCATCTTGGTGCTTGCCTCACGCGATGGAGGTGACCACGCTTGGAGCCCTGAGAAGAAGCAAACGTGCGTGCGGAAAGCTTCCGCCACTTGCACTCACCCAGCTTGCACCGCGGCTGACTGGCCTGGTCGAGCGATAGGTCGGTGACACACCCCACAAGATAGGATAACCAGGGAGTTTGGCCACACGAATCCGGCGCGAGGCAGACGGAAGTACCTTCCAAAATGGATCTCCTCCAGGGACGCCGGCCGCTTGACTCCGTCAAATGGGCTTCCTGAAAATGTCGGAAAAACGCAGCTTTTCAAGGAAAGCTGGCCACGCGACTCCGTTGATGGGTTGATCGAATGTGAACCCGAATGAGAGTTGCTGCAGGGACGCGGGCCGCACGACCTCTGCGATGGGCTGGTTCAATCTGTTCCCGAAGAGCAGCTGCTGCAGGAATGCAGGCCACGCGATTTCAACAATGGGTTGATCAAAGTTGTGTCCGAAAGTCCGCTTCCGGAGGGGTGCCGGCCACACAACGTCAGTGATAGGTTGGTTTAATTTGTACCCGAAGGATAATTGCTGCAGGCAGGCCAGCCACACGACTTCGGCGATGGACTGGTTGAAGCAGCATCCAAACGACAGCTGCTGCAGGGAGACCGGCCACGCAACATCGGCTACGGGCTGGTTGAATTCGAATCCGAACGATAGCTGCTGCAGGGAGACCGGCCACATGAGTTCGGATACGGGCTGATTGAAGCGCCATGCAAACGATAGCAGCCGCAGGGAGGCCGGCCACACAACATCCGCAACGGTCTGATCGAATTCATTTCCGAACGATAGCTGCTGCAGCGAGGTCGGCCACGCAACTTCGTCAAAAGGCTGGTTGAAACTATCTCCAGACGATAGATGCTGCAGGAGGACCAGCCACACGACCTCGGATAGAGGCTGGTTGAAACAATCTCCGAACGATAGCTGCTGCAGGGAGGCCGCCCACGAGGTCTTGTTCGCAGGCGTATCTAACTCCAATACCAGCCAATTGAGCTTTTTGAGCCAAGACATCGATCCGAGGCTTGCTGCAGATGCATGTCCTTTCATGTGCTGATGTCCTGATCCAGACCCAAGCTCGATGGCAGAACTCTGCAGCAGAACCTCCGTCGGAAGTCCCAATAGTAAACCAAAAGCCTGCACACCCGGCACGCGACTCATGATGTAAACCTCTCGACTGCGCTTGCTGGCTGTGGTGTGTGATTGACAAGGGTAAGGGGCGTGTGTCGATCCACTCGGACGTGCAAGGTCGGAACACATCCGCACGCTCCGCAGAATGCCAGTGAGACAAGCTGTAGCTCCAGCGTAGATGCATACCAACGCCTTTTCCCCCCATCGCAGGTCTGATTCAAGGCGACGATGAAGGCGTCCAGGCACCCGCGTCGTCCTGAACTAGTGGGCGGCAGATACACAAGCAGGAACGCTCACATGAAAAATGTTGTGGGCCCTGAGAAAGGTTCTGATGTGCAGCTGGTAGGTTTAAGTCGGATGCAGGGAAGAAAGTCAGAGTGGAGGGGCTCCTACCTGTGAACAACAAGACGACGGCCCCCGGTTCACTTGCCGACATCAACCTTTGATCGCAGTGGTAGCGGTGTCCCGTGATCGATCACATGTTCGTTCTTCGCCTATGTTCATATTCGACACCCCTCATTTTATCGCTAGTTGCGTCGAGGACAGATATACTATTTAGGCCGCTACAACACGAAGAAAAAGAACAGCAACTTGGGTCTTGGGCAATAAATTTGATCATTTGAGACAAATTCACGCTGAAGCTATTTTGAAACAGAAACCAAGGCCAGTAGGCTCTTCGGCACAGCTTCTGGCGATGCTGGGGCGACAGTTCCATCTCCAAAACTCGGGAAAGAAAAATCACTCTCGGATGGTGTGCCTGTATCGAAAAGAATGAACTGTACCTCCAGCATTCAAAACTTGTCGTTCCAATCCAAACGCGTGTTTCAACAAGAGGCACAGTGCAGACAAACCCTAAGCTCCGTCCAGTTTCCTCCGCGGGACAGGTGTTCTTTTGGCGGGATAGAGCCACGTTTTCAAAGCAGCCTTCTTGCTTTGGCGGGAAAGTCATGTGCTTCGCCTGGAAATCAGTACTGGCAATAACAAAGTATCATCTCCCGCATCAAGTGCTTCGTGAGTGCACCTTTTTCCCCTCATGGATCACCACGACATTTCCAGGCCCTTGCTACAGTAGCTCGCCCCCGCTATCTTTCGACACAAAATATGAACCACCAAATGGATTAGAGCTCGGCCGAAGCGTACGGCAGCTCCGTTGCGCTTGCGTGCGTTTTCGACGTATACAACCGGCCGCGCCGTGCCGCCCGACCCATACGATAGTGTAAGCAGACAAGAGCCAATCTTCTGTATTTGACGGATTTGTCCAAGCAGGGCTAGGGACTGCGGTGTCTTCCTTCCTTTCAATGGGGCCCTTGGTGGCTTGTTGGCCCCTCTGCAACATCGGTGTTGCCGAGCCCACCATTTGGCACACTCGGAGAAAACTTTTAGGTGTCACCTAGGGACAAGGTGTCGCCATGGCCGAGAAAGATAAGTCAGGCGCTTGCCTAGGCAAACATGTTTCTGTCGACGTTTTGTGCCGAAAAAGTTGAAATAATCCATCCCACAAGGTACAAATCTATGAAAGTGACGCTAAATAGTTCAAGAAGTGATGGTGAAAATTTTGCTTTCCCTGATATCTGTCATTTTGTGTGTGCGCGGTTCTGGAAATTGTGTGGAACATTCCTAGACTCGTACCTCATAATACATCAGTATATTCGTGACCAAGGGTCTACGTGGGGCTTCGTTCACGAAATATGTCGTTGACCCCCCTGCTACAGAGGCTTTTCTATTCGCGGTGACCCTTACTCAAACATCTAGAAATGAGAGTCCCCCCCGCCCCCCACGGGGTTGGGTTTTCGTCGCTTGGCAACGACGTTGTAAAACAAGCCGCCCCCTCCGGTGATTTCCATCGGGATTGGGTTTTCGTCGCTTGGCAACGACGTTGTAAAACAAGCCAATTCACTTCGTGAACTCGGCAACCAGGTTACCGTTTTTTTTTTTTTCCTCCGTTTATTTTTTTTGGGCAGTAACCATAATGATGGTTGAGTAGATCATGTTGTGCGGGGTGAACCCTCACTCCGCGCAAGGGGGATGATCGCACCACGTTGTGTTAAAATGGTCAAGCACCCTCGAGGCAGTTACACAGTGCTTACAACTGTCTCTGGAAGTGAAAGCACCAGAAAATAAATTAATTCATACGCAGCTGTCATCCGTACGCAAGGAAGTAAGCACAAGATGCCGAACACCCTTAGCAGGATGCAGCGCACCCTTCATGCGACTCGCCGAATATCTCACGGCGCTTCGCGCTTGGTGATGTGAGAGCCTGGTCCGGTGAGAACCCGGCGTGCTCCGTCCCGGCTTTGTAGGGATGCGAGGTCAATGGTCTAACGACTACGGCATGCACGACTATGAGTACACCCCGCCCCCCACGAACCCCGATTTTCGGTTGGTGGCCCTAGGTTTTTGTCTTGTTTTTTTACGTTGGACCCTGGACGTGACCGTTGATTCTTCCCATTGAGGGTGGGATGAAACAGTGTCTTCACCTCCCACGGCTGGTGAAGACACCCTTCCAAAACTTCTCCTTTCCTTCCAATCTCGATACAGAGGATAACCCCATGCTCACGGAGTAGAACCGCCCCGCGGAGCGTTTTTTTTCTCTTTCAAGTTCCACGGAGTGGATTTTTCCATTTGAAACTGCCAAGTAGCGGTGTGGAGCGGATTTTCCGAGGGCAAAAGTCCCACGGAGCGGAGCTATTTTCTTATTCATAGTCACGGAGCGGAGCGGAGCGGTTTATCCGTACTGCACTATTTTTTCACAGAGCGGTTTTGTTTACTTGGTAGTATACACCGTGCGAAACCGTGGCCTTGAGCCCGGTTTTTCCGTCAGAAAAACCCGTCGAAACCGCACGGGCATCCGTAAAAAATCGACGGGAGTACCTGCAATTTCGTGAAAAACATTGGGTTTGGTACACCGAAAAGTGATTTTCCGCACGGTGTGCTGTGGTTGGGGGCCGCCGGTGACACTGTTGTATGCGTCCTCGCCGCTAGGACAGCCCAGTTTTATCACTTTTCAGAAAGGGAACTTTACCCGCATCTACTCGTCCTCGACTCCAATGTTCCTGCAACGCGTAAAACAGCACATGATTCCTCACTTGCCTCTCGTTGAAACTTGCCAGCACTAACACCTCATACCTCCTCGACTCAAACGTTCATGCAGCACGTACAACAGCAGATGATTCGTCACTTGCCTCTCGTTGAAACTTGTCATACCTAATAATACCTTCTGCTCTGAAAATAGAACAGAAGAAAAGAAACAACCTGGAAAAAATATCGTGTGCATAACTCCGTGGGAAAACCGTGACTTTTTTGCGGTGTTACCCATGACTGCATTGCGACGACGAACGGCTGAAGGTAAAACCCTCTGGACTGACGTCTGTGGCTACTTACTGCCGTCGAGTGGCAAGTCTGTTCGGCTGTTACAAGCTTAAACAATTTACAACGGGCTTGAACCTTGGCCAGCATCATTACTTGATGACCACGGACTGAGAGTCTTGGCATTTAGCAACTGACACACGACTTCGTAAGTCGCGAGGGAAGGGATTGCTGTACCCTTCTCGCGATAAAAATACCTCAGGCATGAACCGCAGGAGGGGGTCCAACCCCCCCCTCCTATGTGACCCCGGTTGGGTCGTCTAGCTAGTAGAAGTGGGGGATAGGGGCCAGAGGGGCAGACGACAGAGTCCAATGATGGGAGAAAAAAAAAAAAAACACGGTTTAATGTGAAGACAACAACCACAACAACAACAACAACAACAATCAATGCTCTCGTTTCAACCTCAACCCGACGCAAACCCTTTCACCTGGGGAATTCACGGCAGTAACCGCTGTGCAGTGGACCGACCAGCCAACAGTAGCAGCAGCAGCAGCAGCAGCAGCAGCAGCAGCAGGGCGCGTGGGTATGTTTGTGCGTGCGGGCTAGAAGTGTACCAAGAGCAGCTAGTGGGCGAGGAAGGGCCACATGGTGGAACGGTCTACGTACTGGTCTTGAAACAAATAATACCGCCTGTCCATTGGTCGAAAGCAACAGTCCGGAAAAAAGCAGAACCCCGGAACCCCCGGACAATGTGACCAGGTGACACGGACATACGGACACACTTTACAACGAGACATCGACACCGAGGGACTGTCTCGCCGGCGACACTGGACTATTGTTGGCGTGTCACGTGTGTGCTGCTGAGGCAATATCTTCCTGACCAAGGAGCAACGTGAGGCGTATGTCGGCCTGCCTGTGTTTGACGGAGATGTCTGTAGACCGGAACCGCCCTGGCACTTTCCACGTGCGGGTGATCAGTGTCCCACATGTACCGCCCGTGACCCACCGAATTTCTACCCAAAGGTCGCCCGTTCTCAAGGAGGGCGCTGATCGGTAGCGAGACGGATCAATGCGTGCAAACCGTACCCCTTTGTTGACCTGCTACTGCTGTATATACAATCCATAACGCCGAATGTGCGATCGCGGCTGATCTTCTGCACGATTTTCGTACCACCGCACACACCCACCGGCGTGTAGCTAGGCATGAAACCTGTATGTAGATGTGTGCGCCACAGGTTGCTGCCAAGCCAGGAAGATCTGTGTGCCCGGCCATGCCCTCGCGGCAAATTCTTCAAAGGCGATCAATCCTGCTGTTGGGCATCGCGCCTCCGGGTGAATGTTGATCGAATGTTGCGTAGGTGCGCCGTGCGTTTGACAGAGCATTGTTTTTTGTTTTTCTTTCTCCCATCATTGGACTCTGTCGTCTGCCCCTCTGTCCCCCATCCTCCACTTCTACCAGCCAGACGACCCAACCGGGGTCACATAGGAGGGGGGGGTTGGACCCCCTCCTGCGGTTCCTGCCTGAGATATTTTTATCGCGGGAGGGGTGCAGCAATCCCTTCCCTCGCGACTTATGATGTCTGCCAAGTTTATTAACAACGAGCTTTGCAGCGCGTCGCTTCCAACGGAGCCCAGGATTCAACTAGGGTGATAGCAGTTGTTGTGTTGCTTACGAATATCCCGACGTGACCCAAGATGAATCTTTATCTTTGGTAATGAATCGGTTTTTTAGTGTGGCCGTGTGGCGGTGTTCCTCGTTTCTGTACACGTAGGGCGGGTGGGCGACCAATAGAGCCAGCTGATGTTTCTTGTGAATTGCAGATGTCCTTTCGAGGGCATTTCGATCCTAGCGAAACAAGCGGGGGTCAGCGCACGAACAGGGCTACATATGTACAAGGGTGCTTCGCCCGCCCCCCTATCGGGAGGCCAGTCTCGCGTAATACCCGTAGGGGAACAAAAGGAAAAGTGTTTGAAGTTGGAAGGTGGGAAGGACGTGGGCAAGTTTACAGAAAACCGGTTGGGTTCGTCGCACCCATGATACGCATATTCTCTCCGGCATGCTGTGCGACGGAAATATGCAACGCCCCGCCTCTCCTTCAGGTCCATGGAATGGCACCTCGACCGTGCGC
Organism: Ectocarpus sp. CCAP 1310/34; assembly: GCA_902602495.3. Classification (NCBI taxonomy): domain Eukaryota; class Phaeophyceae; order Ectocarpales; family Ectocarpaceae; genus Ectocarpus; species Ectocarpus sp. CCAP 1310/34. The sequence goes on along the minus strand of CACKRE030000054.1, from coordinate 16,318 downwards.
GACCCAACTTATACAAGTCTCCTTCCGCGAGCAAAGTGCTCCTCTAAAGCGCAATAAAATGTGAAGCTGCAACTATTGAACTCTATCTGCAGCGCCATGTACCATTGAACTTGTCCAGATACCCAGTGTTGTTACCACCCGGGGCTACACAAATGCCGTAAATTGCCCGCTTTGTGGTACCTTCCCCGCTCTGGTGGGCTCTCATCGTACCGCGCGCCACCAATACGACCTTGGTAGGGCCGGCTGGGCGACGTGGTCTGTGGGTAAGGCTCCGTCTCGCGAGGAAAAGTGGTATACTAAGACGCACAATATGCCGCAACATGTACAGCTGCACTACTATTCAGCGCCATGTGTAGCAGGTACTCTTACAGAAATGAGACAGAAGTTCGGAATCTACGAAAGTGAGACGTTCGTGATGTCCTTCAAGATGGGTCGTTGAGACACATGATGGGTGTCTTGCCATTCCCACAGGTCTGAAAAAACAGCATCTTCGTCCGCCAGGTGTTGTTATTAAACGTCGAGTAGACCATGGCAAATGTCCTCTTCATGCTCATTGAGGAGGTCGTCGATGTTGCAGTCTTATATCGAAGACTGCCTGCAGAAAGGATACGAAGCCAGTGTCATGGTTAAAGTTGGGAATTGCTGCCATACTATATGTAACATATGTTTGGTACCGCAACAGGAACCGGAGGATTTCCGTTCCGGGGGTAACAAACGCGAACCGTGATGATATGCGTGACGTCGAAGGCAGACATTTGTATGAAGGTGACGTAGGCAGGTGGGTGAGACGTGAGTTGAAGACATTGTGGAATGGATTTGACTGTGTATCGGGGGGGAGGGGGTGTACTCATAGTCGTGCATGCCGTAGTCGTTAGACCATTGACCTCGCATCCCTACAAAGCCGGGACGGAGCACGCCGGGTTCTCACCGGACCAGGCTCTCACATCACCAAGCGCGAAGCGTCGTGAGAAATTCGGCGAGTCGCAGGAAGGTTGCGCTGCATCCTGCTCAGGGTTTTCGGCATCTTGTGGTTACTTCCTTGCGTTCGGCCGACAGCTGCGTATGACTTGAGTACTTTTCTGGTGCTTTCACTTCCTGAGACAGTTGTAAGCACTGTGTAACTGCCTCGAGGGTGCTTGACCGTGATACACAACGTGGTGCGATCATCCCAATCGGGGGACGGCTATTTGTTATAGTTTCGTCGTCGTGTGTCATGCCGCAATGAATAGCTGCGGCAATAGTATTTCGTCGGAAAATTAATTGTGCAGATTATCAGATGAAAACGTAGTTTGTGATACGTATGTCGCTGCCCATCAGAGCCTGTTTAACCTGAAATGGAGTGCCGTCTCAATGAAGGCGCACCATACAAATAAGATCGTTTCCGCCTGTGAGAGCTCAAAAGTCAGTGATAAGGAAAAGAACGTATCTCACCCAAACCTGAGAAGTCACCCAAGTCAGCGGGGACGGCGTCACAGGTAGTCTTGGCCTAGTCATCGGCCGTAGTCCCAGCCTTTGCCCTTGCCCGACCCGGTCTCAAATGCTGATCTCGAGCTACAGTGCAAATCTCGTGGGGCCTCAAGTATGGTTCGGTAGGGAATCACAATCCATGACCCCTCCCCGAGTTTCAGCAGCTTCCACCTTCTTTGGCCGACACGACTCGGCGTTGACTGTTCGGTGTCTGTTTCGCCGTGGGAACGGCCGGTTGACCAGCGAAAGAGGGCCTTGCGTGCTGCGGCCACAATGTTTTTTTTGTTTTGGTGATTTTCTTACTGAGTGACCATGCGGCTGTTGCTGAATATATGCTCGGAATGTGCTGCAAAGATTGTAAGGTCATCGTCGCTGTCGCTTTGGGCTGCACGCGTTGCTCCCGTAGGCGTTGCTCGCGTTGGAGGCGATGCGCGTCACTTACTTTTTTCCTGTTGTGTCTTTATCCATGAAGAGCAAGAGCAGCACAACAGTTGAAGAGACAGACAACCACAGGCGCTACGCCCTATTTTTTTTTTTCTTGCGGAATATGCATGGGTGGTATGCATCGGTAGGCGTGTTGCTGCCTTACCCTGAGTCTGCTGCGTGAGGTCAGTAGTAATTTGAGCGATAAGGTAGATGGCAGCACGATCTTATTTATGTCGTGAGGTATGATCGCCAATAGTCTGCTCGTTCGTGCAGCGGTGCGCATCTATCGCGGACGGCAAGCAAACGTATTGAGATAATAGTTCGTTCGGGGTGCTTCTAGTCGTGTTCTTTTTAGTCCTCACTTCCTACCACAATAAGAAAGAAAGTCCACAGTAGTTCGAAAACCACGACTACTATTGTTTATTTTGTTTGTTTGTCGTTGCTGAGCCCACATGGGATATCGCCATTCGATACGCATGTCTGACAGCCTGCGATGGACCAGAGGGACGAGCGTGAGTGTATTCTCGAGAGTTAATGCATTGTCTTCTCTCCGCTCTCTTCTTTCAGTAGTCTACTCTCTCTCTCTCTCTCCATCTCTCTCGCCTTTCGCCGGTGGCGTCCCAACAACATCGGACGTCAACCGCTGTCATTTTGCTTCTTGCTGAGTAAGCGGCTTCCTGGGCATCCGGCTGCTGCATGTGAAGCGATTCCCGCTTCCTCTTCTGTCAAGCAATGGACTTGGGCCTTACCTAATGTTTGCTGCACATGTATGCAATGCTATGTGAGAGCTTCCGGCGGTCCAGAGCCAGAGCGGCGACCGTGGTTTTTCTATATGCTCTCTTTTGCCTCCTCCCTTAGGCCTGTCGCGTCTGGCTCACTCCTCTTTTGTTCTCGCTTCTTCTTTTTTTATTTTTCATGCTTTGTTTTTTGGGGTCCCCCGGTTCCTGTAGACTCATCGGGCGTCTTCTTGGTGTCTACCTTGATTGTTACCCGCTGAGAAAACCGAAAGCTTCAGACAGGCAACGCGACGATACTCCTCGAGCTGCCATACACAATACTACGCCCCATATACATAAACATGAACAACAGTGCTCCCTCGACGGTCAGCAGGTGATATGGGCACGTCGGTTGCTCACCGTAATACGTCTGGTTACGATAGAAACCCGTTGGTCTTGACCCCTAGATCTACCGCAACTCTCCGGCCTCAGGTCTGAATGGCGTACAGGGGCACGAGGGGCGCCGCCGCAGCAGCAACAGCTGCAGTGCTTGAAAAGGACGAACATCGCCACGCGCAGTCCGCGGGCGATCTTGTTGGGTTGTCGAGGGACAGGGTTACAGCTAACCTTGAGCCGAAAACGTCGACCGCCGCCCAGAATTTCCCAACGAAGGCGACCGCGCCACGAAGAGAAGCGTACCGGCAGGAAGAAGCAACATGCGACGAGCTGACAAAAAGGGTCATGGCCTTACAAGTCGTCGACGACCGCAGCAGTACTCCTGGGAGGAAGATAGAGACCATTGCCGAGCTGAAGCAGCAGCTGGAAGGCATGTGCCGGACTGTGTTCGCGACCCTCGGGCGGCAGCAGACGGAGAGCGCCTACCAGATGGCCCTCAAGATCGAGCTCGAGGACCGAGGGGTTGCCGTCCAGCAGGAAGTCAAGATATCCATCACCTACAGAGATATCGACATCTCTTCCAGGCGGGTTGACCTGCTGCTGACCCTCCGCGACGGCTGCACGGCGATCGTCGAGATGAAGGCCGTCTCGACACTCACCAAGGGCAACAACCTCAACGCTGTCCACCAGCTCCAGTATTACCTCGACGTTTTCGACGTCAACCACGGGTTTCTGGTGAATTTCCCGCACGATGCAGGCTTCCCTCCACCACCGAACGGAGGAATTTTCCGGCAGGAACCGATCTGCGGAGTGGTGGGCCCGCTGTCCGATGTTCGCGTGCGAGAACGCAAGGCTAGCAACGTCGGCAACGGGCCGGAGATTGTGTACTTCCGGCGGGTGTTGTAACATTCTTCTGCGCTCTTGACTCCGCTCTTCGTGGTGGTATTTAGCCCGTGGTGTTGGTGATCGTGGTAGAAATGCGTTAGGGTGCGGCGCCGAAGGCCGAAACTTGCGGGAATAGATGGGGAGAGGCAGGTTTTTCGCGGTGTGTTAGTCTGTGTTTGGGGATCCTTTACAGGCGGGCCGAATAACGAATGGAGTGGTTTGTGCCTCCGCAGAGACGACGGGGCATGCTCTTGCTGCTGCTGCTGCTGCTGCTGCTGCTGCTGTGCATGTGATATGTTGTGATGATGTCGACGTGGTTTTGACATTGCAACTTGTGCGGAGTGAAAATCTCTCACTGCTGTTGCTAACGATTTTTGTTCGAAGCATTTGCTCAGGTTACCGATGTAGTATCTGCTGATGAGGTTTGCGCACCAGAAACCTAGTCCACGAGGTAAACTGAGGCGCATTTGCGAAGAGAAGGCGCTTTTTTAATGAAGCCGGCGTCCAGTAACGTGCTAGATCATCATAGCGTAGGTACCGGACGCCGGCTTGAGTATAAAAGGGCCTTGCCCTCGTGAATGTACGACCACTTGATTTTACCTGGTGGACCGGAAGGACCCAAGTGCAAACGATGGCATTCATCAGTGCGGCAGCAGCGCATCTATTTTTCAGGACACCGTGCAGACTGGTGTCAACGTAAATTTGTGCCTCGCAGCATTACAAACGTTTTCGGAGGGTCTGCTCGTAGATGCTCGTCCACACCGTTGTACTTTGTAGATGTTTCCCTCTGTAGTTTATTCATTGCCGTTAGTGCTAGGGGCCTTCCAACAACGCAAGTGTAGGCGTTATTTTCAAGTGTCGACAGAGAGAGCATAGATGCAGGGGCAATAGAGGAAACGTGCAACGTATACCTTTCCACCGTAGCATGAGTACGTGGCACACGGAGGCACAAAAGCTTTTACTTACGTTCTTTTTTGCCGATTTCTTTGGGCCATGTTGCTCGGTTAGCCTTTGGCAGTTTGAAACCTATTGCTGATTATCTGGCTTTATTGGTGATGACGTGGCAATTGGCTGGTCTCTAAAGTACGGCCGTACGTATCTGATTCTTGTTTGTTGATCTGACTAGACTAATTGTTGCTTACCTTGTTCTTGCGCTGGGAGTGGTGCAGTTTATTCATTCACACATTGATTGTTGAAACCAATGCGGCGGATGAATATCGTCGGCGTTGCTGTGCAGGTACGTATGTAGACTACGGATGAACTATGAAACGACTACGGCGTTCCGCACCGCCTATCTATGGGAGAGAGACAGACAGAGACCGAGACCGAGACAGAGCCAGGTCATTTCGCTCATCATCAGCTTTATCGCTTTATCAACCGTCTGATTCTAATCGTTGCCGTACGTCGACGTACGTATGTATATACGGTGGAGTGTGACGGCTGCATGTGATGCCGACTGGCGACAACGTGGCAACAACATGACGCGTATCTCGCACCCGTATCTTGACTATGGGAACTCTTCGCTCGGACGACTGCTGTCCACCCGTTTCATTTCGCTTCGCTAGCTTGTTGTGCTGCTTCTAATTATATTTTCTCTGGTAATATGCAGAATGGGTGCGCCGCCACGTCTGTTTCTAGCTTTCTTTTGGGTCATTTTTTGTATTACGATGGGTAGGAGAGCCGTATGTTGTTCGCCTTTCTTCTTCTGTGAAAACAGTTTAGGGACGACACATTTAGGGAACGGAACGCAGCAAATAGTGTACTTCGGGTTAAGACGGGAGCGTTTTCAGGGAATGAAAGTGGAAAATCACAACATCAAATCGAATGGATACGGGTGGTCTGGAGTCAAAGGGCAACAATTCCTTCCTCGTCACGATGTGGCGCGCATGCAGCCGAGGGCATATGAATACCAGTGATGTATTTCGTACAGTAGATCGTCCTGTTTGTTTTATTTTGCCCTCTACTAAGGAGGCACAAAAAAAGTCTTCTCGCACACCTACCCGACACCTCCAATCTCCCACACTTCTGACAGTTTTCCCAAATGACCCATGGGCAGCCCATGGTTCACCCATGGTTCACCCATTGGCCACTCATGGGCCGCCTATGGGCACTTCATGGGCCGCCCAGGCCCACGAAATGCCCATCATGGGCTCGGCGTGAGCATGCTCATCATGGGCTGCCCGTGGGCCGCCCATGGGCAGTGGGCCGCCAATGGACAGCCCATGCCGAGCACTCACGCGACCTCCCACTGTGGGCAGTCCATGGGCACGTGCACCATGGTGGGCAGCCCATGGGCAGCCCACCGTGGGCACTCATACAACTGCCCATCATGGACTGCCCATGGATGGCCCACGGGCACGTGCCCATGATGGGCGACCCATGGGCAGCCCATGATGGGCACTCACACGACTGCCCATCATGGTGGGTACGTACCTATCGTGGGCAGTCCATGGGCAGCTCATGGTGGGCACTTCTACGAAACTGTCCATGGGCATTGCCCGGTTTGCCTATGGGCTGTCTATGGGCACCCATTGGCACCTTCGCACCCCACGGGAAGAGCCCAGTGCCCCGTTTTGGGCACTGCCCATGAGCAGCCCACGAGCAATCCATGACGGTCACTCGCGCACTGAAGCAATAGGCCATTATGGGTAAAAAAAATGTGCATGATAATGGGCTGCCCACGGTATGGCTAGCGTCGTGGGCACTCACGCACAGCCCCGCAAGGGCTGTCCGTAGGCTGTTCATGGTGTGTGTAGAAATCTACGCATACACAAAAACATCAATACTAAACCAATACCAAGTACAACAACATATGTAGGACTTATTTCTACTGTCACTTACATCGTAAAAATATCTCCAATCTAATTTGAAATTAAACCAATGACAATCCTCATGGCATCCTACATGCGTTCGTAAGCTTACTAAAATACTACTGCGTTGATGTCCGCTTGTAAAAGCTGAAATCCAACAAATGCTTTGATCCATGCTTCATCTCCGTGTTGGAAAAGCCCTTTCTTCTCCGTCCATGATAACATTATACCCTATTCTACGCAAATCTGTCACATCTACTCTCATACAAGACGCCAACTTCAAACGAAAACGCGTTCTACGATGCGTCTACACTCCATCCGCATATCATTGGCGTTGACTGGTTCGAGGTCGAGCTTGTTCGCCTGTTTTCGGCGTCTTGACGCCCGCGCAATGCGAGCTTGTATCTCTGCACTCGCCGAGATATGGCCACCTGTGTAGCCACCGAAACGATCTGAAGGAGTCGTTCCTTGACCATCCATGCATACTTACCACGGGATAGTGCTTTTGCACTTCTTCGGGTATTTTGGCCCAAAGATAATACATTGTTACGGTGTGTAGTATGCCAGTGGTTAGCCAAAACTGAGTTCGCGGGAAAGCCATATACTCCTCGAAGAATTGCTAAATTTTCAAACGGAAAATGGAGTTGTGGGGGCCACAACATTCTGCTGATGCAACATTACCATCTTCCCTACAACATACTGAACCAGGGACGTCACTTTTCATGGGAATAATGGTCCAATGGAATTACCAGAAACAAGCCCTGTTTCTGGTCACTATCTCACCGTACATCAATTTTCATCAAGATCGAGCGAACGCGAGTTTTCCTTTAATCCCGGCTGATCTGCTGCAATAAACGGGTTGTGATTCGTCCATGTTCTTCTCGAAATACACCAGAAGAGACAGAGAGCGAATTTTTTCCCTGAGTTATGTTTGCCGTATTTTGGCACTGCTACTTGCTCCACCCGTCGAGTAACCTCTTGTTTGCTGTACCAGGAAGATCTCCACTAACAGAGCCAATCGACCTAAAACCAATCACATCGTGTAGCTACGGACTACAGCTTTCTGCAATGCTACTTGGAAGCCAAATCCGGGCTGAAGAGATATTATGCCGAAAGGGCGGGTTCCGCACTATGTCAGGCAACAGTAATCGTTTCCAACCTCCGTCCAAACAGCTCTCATTGGCCTCAAATGTTTTTCGTCGTGTCTGCGTGGTCCATACCATTCTTCCAAGCTATCGGACGCCCCCATCAAATATGTTCCCGCAGAGATATGGTCAACAGAGGGGGTTCCGCAGCATCTAGCGGGAGGGCGGTGTAGATCTACTCATGGTCGTGCATGCCGTAGTCGTTAGACCATTGACCTCGCATCCCTACAAGGCCGAAACAGAGCACGCCGGGTTCTCACCGGACCAGGCTTTCACATCACCAAGCACAGAGCGGCGCGAGGTATATATTCGGCGAGTCGCACGAAGGGTACGCTGCATCCTGCTTAGGGTGTTCGGCATCTTGTGCTTACTTCCTTGCGTAGTCTATGGATAACAGCTGCGTACGAGCTATAATATTTTCTAGTGCTTTTCTGGTGCTTTCACTTCAGAGACAATTGTAAGCACTGTGTCACTGCCTCGAGGGTCCTTGACCATTTCAACACAACGTGGTGCGATCATCCCATTTGCGCGGATTGAGGGTTCTCGACCCCGCAAAATATAACCTACTCCACCACAATTCATGGTTACCGCAAAAAAGAAAGTAAGGCAAAAAAATACTCATAAAGCGGTGACTAACCTGGTTGCCGAGCTCACGAAGTGATCGGCTAGCTGTACAACATCGCTGCCAAGCGACGAAAATCCAACCCAATCAGACGTGTGGGTGCAGAGAAACGCCCACCAGCAGGGGCTCAGTGACTCAACAGCCGTTGGAGCACATAAGCTAAACTGCTCCACCAGGCCACACTCTATGTAAAGGGTGGTGCTTGTCCAACTAAGGCTTGCACTGTGATCACAGCTATCATTCAAGCCATCGAACACCCCAATCGGACCAGTGGGTCAAGGGAAACGCCCACCCACGGGGGCTCAGTGGCTCAACGGCCGGTGGAGCAGATAATAAGCTAAACAACTCCACCAGGCCAAAGTCTATGTAGTCTATAGGGTGCTGTATGCTCTATGACGACTTTAATTGTGTTGGCACGTCTCACAGCTACCAAACGGGCCATCAGGCACGCCAATGGACCAGTTGATGCAGAGAAACGCTCACCCACGGGGGCTGCGCGACTCATGGGCCGGTGGAGCTTAACTGCTCCACCAGGCCAAAGTCCATCCGCATGAAATCGTTTGTCCTGCTAAGACTTGTATTGTCATACAAGCCATCGCGCACCCCGATTGGACCAGTAGGTGTGGTGAGAAACGCCCACCCACGGGGACTCATGGCTCAAAGGTCAGTGGAGCAGATACTTGGTTTGGAGCCATTCCCTCGTCAGATTCACGGTACCCTCTCGTCCGAATCACTTCATTCCCTGATCAGATATGCTGTATTCATTCGAGAGAAGCACTGTATTCCCTCGTCAGATGCACTGCATTCCCTGATCAGACACGCTGTCTTCGCTGACCCGATACCCTGTACTCCCTTGTCAGATACACTGTACCCCCTGAGCAGAGTCGCTGTGTTCCCTCATCTGTGTTCCCTCATCAGATACACTTGTATTCCCTCGTCAGATTCACTGCATTCCACGGAGCACAGCATGTCGGATGAGGAAGTACAGTGAATCTGTTGAAGGAATACAGTGAGACGAACGACGGAATGCGGTGTATCTGAAGAAGAAATACAGCGATATTGACCAGGGAGTACAGTGTAATTGATGAAGGAACACAGTGAGACGAACGACGGAATGCGGTGTATCTGACGAGCGAATACATTGAATCTTCTCAGGGAAAACAGTGAAAAGTACAAGGAATACGGTGTATCGGATAAGGAGATACAGTGATCCTGACCAGGGCATACAGTGTAGTTAGTGAAGTAATACGGATAAAGAAGAGCAGGAATACGGTGTAGTATCGGACGAAGGAATACAGTGAATCTGCTGAGGGAGTACAGTGTTTAGCGTATCTGATCGACAAATACAGTGTATGTGATCAGGGGAAACAGTGTATCTGTCCAGGAAATACAGCGAAACTACATTTTTCCCTAGAGGAGTGCGTGCGAACACGGCGCCAAGGGGCGCCCGTAAGAAAAGAAGAGTGCCCATAACGGAGGTGGGGTGCCCGTTGGGAGTGTCTTTAGTTCAGGGGGAGTGCCCCAAACCACCAGGGAGGGGGCGTTATGGGGGGGGGGGGGG
>CACKRE030000053.1:10482-27032 GCA_902602495.3 Ectocarpus sp. CCAP 1310/34 | reverse complement strand
CTCGCGAGCTCATGGAGCCGCTGGATGGCGAACAGCATGTCGAGCGTCGACCGGTGTGGGCGGAAACCGCTCTGCTCCTCCGGGAGGATGCCCTCTCGCTCGCAGTAGTGGCTCAGTCGTGTAGCGACGACCTTAAGCAGCACCTTGCCGGCGTGTGCGACGAGAGAGATGCCCCGGTAGTTGCCGCACTCCATCGTGTCCCCCTTCTTGAGAAGCACTTTGATGGTGGCATCCTTCCACTGCTGTGGTACGTCCCCAGTCTGCCACACATCCACGACAATGGCGTGGAATTCGCGGAGGAGGCCTTGATCTCCGTCCAGGAAAAGCTTGATCAGCTCAGCCGGTAGGTCGTCCGGCCCGACGGCCTTTCTGTTGGCCATTTCCCGTACCGCTTCCTCAACCTCAAGTAGAGATGGGATATCGTCGAGTACGTGTGTGCGTGATTGATGTATAGGGCGTGTCTGTGTGTGCTGGTCCTGCCTCTCCCCTCCGCCCTCTCTGCGGGCGCGAGCTCGCCGCCAGCACAGCGCCACACATTGGCACATGCATATGCATGTCAACCATGCTGGATCGGTCTCGCTTCCATGGCGTAACCCGTGCATCTCGCATTCATAGACTTAGCGAGCAGTAGTCCACGGGGTAATGTACGCGTGTGTGCATGTTTCCAAACGGATCAATTGTGCTTGGGTACTGCCCGGCCATTTTTGATTTAGAGCGGAAGAGTTGATGGTTGGTGTGGTTTCGCAGGGGTGGAAACTGATTCCTGCCCCGTTGCCATGGTTGTTATCGGGCGGGAAGATTCGCCGTTTGGTATCCCATGGTTGGGAGGGAAAAGGAGTTGGGAAGATTCCTGCGGGGGGATCGATTGATGAAAAGGGTCTCATGTCCCGTCAGGTCAGGGTACATTTTCGAAAACAGGGTACAGCAGTTGTTGAGAAAGTAGTCACGGCAGGGTATACCCTGCGCCTTTTCGGACGCACCAGGGTGAAACTGGGCGCTGACCAATGATACGAGTGCATTTACTGCTGTTGATGACTGTGTACGGGGTGTCGCTTTTCGACCAGTTAACCCTGTTGTATCGTTTTCCCAAAAAAAAAGTATCCGTGAGCTGTAATCTCATCTATTCTGGATGTAAAGACGAGACATTTTGGAATAGGTGGACGCACCAGCAGGTGTCTAACAGCGGTGCACAGCTAGACTATACATTCATTCGCCTACAAACGGAGAGGGGCCAAAAAGCTGAAGACAGGTAACCAGGCATGAAATAGAAAGCGTTTTGTACTCTCAGCTGCAGGGCTGCAGTCCAGCAGTACACCAGTAAACCGCATTGGTCTATCGTGGCTGAAGCAAACCCTCACCTGGGCCTCGCCGAAGAGCTTGGCGTTGCTGGTGAGACCGAGGGATTCAAAGAGACGGGGGAGAATAAAATCCTCCGGCTCGTGCTGGTGGTGGGGCGGCACGGACCTCATTGTTGTCGTCAGGCTGTGGTGTCGAATCTGCTCTCTACCTTCGCGCGACTTTGTCTCTCGTTCCGGTCCCTCTTGAAAAAACACGCCCGATCTCCTTGCTGGAAGGATCCGTTGATGAGGATTCGAAAGGCAGATAGGAGAGTGTTCTTGGACGGGTCGTGCAGGTGAGAATGGTAGCGGTTAGCAGCAGCAGTTGGTTTACGAGACTGTGAGTCATCAGAGTCACAATTAGGGTCCCCGCAGATTGCGGGACTGTCATTTTTTTGTAACGGCTACAATGTTATGCATTTTTTTCCACCAAAAAGAGGGCAACAACGATCATTCGATCATCCTTCTCCGGCACCAAATCTCCCAGAACTATCTACGGTAACGTGGCCGAAGACCCGCGTGTGGTTGGTCTGGGCTAAGAGACTATTAGTTATGGAGACGTTCGTGCACGCTGGTAGTACAGGGCTCTGAGAGAACAGGGCCATCTCGAGAGGTGATGGCTTCCTCCCCGTCTCATGCGCAACGACGATCGAAAAAGTTGATGTTGTCGACCATTGACCACAATGACGCCCAGGAGAAACCACGCTTCGCCAGGGCTGCCGCTGCTGCTAGTTCTGCTGCGGGACAGAAGTACGGTGTGCAGGAATGGGAAGGCCCTACACCGTCGTGTACGTATGGATCCCGGCGCGGTTGTGCCGGGCGAAGACGGGCACTACTGCGGTAGCATTCACAGCTGTAGTGTACAGTAGTACTACGGTAGACTGTTGTACTGCTCGCGCATTCTTTCAGACACGTGTAGGAAACGGTGTGCTTTTACATGCAGTAGAACGATGTTTGAATGTAAAATGAACAACAGTTGTAGCTGTGTGTCCTACGCGTGCTTTCTGTTCGACATGTCTCCGGAGCTTTACATACGCTCCCATCGTTTGCCTCGCGCCGGGTTCCTCCCACTTCCTCCAATTCAGCGGGTACACTCCCTCCCAGCTTCACGAAGCCATTCCGCAGCCATCATCGCCACCACCGCCACCAACCCCACCACGCACCGCCACTGCTCATTGCTTCCCGCCCACGAGCAACTCTTGCCTCCGCAGCCGTTTCGGAAGCCGCGGCTCCGCAGACACTGCAAGCGGCCAACTCGCTCGCAACGCTGGGCGGCGTTGGCTCTCTGCTGTCCCCGCAGAACAATGCTCTACATGCCAACGCATTTTCCTCGGGGAGGAGAAGCAACATCCTGCCACGGAAACGACCCCGAACCTCTTCCCACCTCTACGGTCGAGACAACAACGATTTCATCAACGAGGTCCCTGACGTGCTGCTAGGGTCGCCGGCTCCAGCGGGTGTGTCTCCCATTCGTGCCCGCAATCGGAACGGGAATACGAGTGGTGATGGAGGTAGCCTCTGGGGACTAAGCGGCGTTCCGCCAACTGGGGTGATAGATCCAAGGACGAGCGCGGAGCCTCTCGAGAAAGGGTGGGCGTGTCCGACTTCCTCGGTGGCGACATCCACCTCTAGTCTTTACGACGGCTTCTCGGATGTGAGCAATTGCAGGCCGCCGTTGCTTTTCTTGTGGAGGAGGACTCGAACGTATCGAGCTTGTACCTATCGTAAAGCTTGGCATTGGCGGTTCTGCAAACAAGAGCATTATACGGCTGACATGCCTGGCCCTCTGTAGCTTACTTCTGTCTTTAAGTCTCCCTCTCTCTCTCTTTCTCTGTACGCCCTGACCCCCGGTTTGAGTACGTTTATTACAAGGTTGTCACTTGAAGATCGCCACCCTCTCTAACACTCCCTCACCCCATCTCCTTTGTGCACGCACTCCGTTTCTTACTTCTTCCACTGAACTCGGTTCAAATACGCTGTCTGAAGGTCTTCGCCACCCCTGTGCCAGGCGGGTCTCGCCGTGCCGCTCTTCAGCCGCACCCGGGTCGGTTTAAAGTCGTACCTGGCCGACTGAGTCGCTCAGCAGAGGTGAGTGAGTGGTCTCGTTCCGTATCAGGCGCTTGCTTTTTGGAATACAATATTTGTGCGTGAAACAGCGCATTTTCATCGTATCGTACTTTATCGGGTTAACGGCTGGGGCAGCCTCGAAACAATGAAGCAATACTGTGGGTAGTGAACGATTGTTTTTACCCAGTTTTTTTTAGGGCGATGGGATGGCGTGGTAGTTCAGTCCATTGGGCGGGTCCACAAGGACACTGGATGAGGGACGAACACACATCGCGGCTATGTGCGTCATTCATGTCCTAGGCGAGCCGAAAAGCAGGTCTCGGCGCCTGTGAGCATCTGCACCGACAGAGAAAGCACAAAACCCGTTCTGGGTACCTGAGTTCGTATTCTCGAGTGTGCGCCCTCCCTCCCCGAAGACAAAACCAACAGCCAAGCACCGACACATGAGATTACATGAAAATCATATCTTGGACGGACACGGGAATAATCTCTTCCTGTACCTCACCCCAGATCCCCCCCCTCCGCAACAATGTTTCCGATTTCCTCCGCGTATACGACTCATGGAAAACTGCTCACCTTTTGTGCAACTCACCGAGCATACCTTTCGCGTACGCACGTACCTGATAGGCACTGGCGCGTTCCGCGTCAGCATAAAAAGAAAACGAAGTTGTGCATGGTGGTTCCCCACCGCCATCAGCTGCCAGCAATAACCCCCTCTCCTCCATCCATCGCCCCGCGATCGAATAGAGCCGCATGATATTGAACCGAAGCCCGTTTTCACATCGAATCATACATCTTCCGCACGAACAGGGTCTCACGCGTCCTCGATCGGGAGTTCGCAATTACCCTATGGAGAGCCTGGGCAACTGGCCCCTGAACACCACCGAGCGGTGGATGAAGGCGATCGTTACCCAGGACACCTCGCAAGAGCGTTTAGACAAGCTGCGGAAGATTCGGTGAGGGGGCGCGTGGATCAATCCATGGTGTATATGCTTGATGCTGTTAGGCACTCCTGGTTTCAACGTGTCAAGGCAAGGACTAGAAGAAGAAAAACAACACGACAACAAAGTGTGACGACGATGATACAACAACAGCGGCAAGGAAAGCTAATCACAACGTCTTCGTGACATCCACTGAGTGCTGTGTTATTGCACAGGCAAGTAGCGGATAATGATTACACGGAGTGGGTGCACCGATGGCAGCTTTGACGTGTGAACTAAAACGTCCCGCCTTGCCCTGTCGCGTATGCTCACCCTAGCATCCGACCATCCAAGGTGCTCACGTTTCCGGCTCTAAACACCCTCTGTCCGCCATCGTTTCCCCAACGACACCAACCCTCTATCCACGAGCCGCAGGTTGAAGCGCATTGCAGAATGCGAACGAAAGAGGGCTGCGTGGACGCCAGGTGCTGATTCCTCGAGCGATAGCGGTGATTCGTACGTGAGCGAGGAGGAGCTGGAGGTGGGCGCGGGGGACGGAGAAGGCCGCGAGGAAACCGAGCAAGAGAAAGAGAAACGGAGGTAACTTGTGCACAAAGAGAGCGCGTTGGGGGCAGGGGCTCAGAGCCTAGGTATGTGTTTCCCTGACAGAGTGACTTTTAGGAACCAATGTGGGGTGGAAATCAAGACGTGGGACAATGGAACAGTGTGATGGTGTCGCAGAGAACGGGCAAGCCTGAAGAGAAAATGGCGAGGAGACAATGAAAAACCGAAAATCCTATTTGTCACCTAAACCTTGAGATGTATCGCCAGACTCACATACCGCAATAGCTATGTATCTCACATCACATGATAGGACGTTTCATTTGTGCATATTCGAGCATAACAACCTGTAGAGTATTGCGGAGTCATTGGATGGTGCTGAAACAACAAAGCGACTACCGGGAAAGCCCTTTCGTTCGCTGCCCATATTGCCAGATGTCCAAAGAAAACTGTGGGGCGATCGCATCTTACGCACGCTGCCTCCCCCAGGAAGCTTAAGAAGGCTATCAGAAAGAAGGCACGAAGAGAGAAGAAAAGAGAAGCGGAAATGAAAAGTCGTTCTAACCGGTGAGAAGCCTCGTCTGCTTTTTATCGGAGTAATCGAAGTTTAGAAGAGGCAGGGTGGAATTCGCATTTAAAGCCCAAAGGGGACCGTCCTTACACCTGTAGATGCGAACGACCTGGCGGATATGCGATGCCAGTGCGCTCGTCGAAAGAATGTTCTCCGTGCTTTTACGTGCAAGCCTCCGTAGATGTTTATTTGGCCTACCAGTAAATAGTAGGGTGGAATCGCCTGAACAAAACCATCGTCTACAACTGTCTCTGTGTGTGAGTATTTGATCTCATTGGTTGGTTGTTTGGTAACCCCCCCGCCGAGACAACCTTGTGCTTTTTCGTTTCCTTAGCGCCCCGTTGGAAAACAAGTGTCTACCCGCAGAACACGAGCGCGATTTTCCCCTGCGATATACCAAACCGAGTTCCTGAAGGACCAAAACACGACCTGGCTCGACTTCAACCTAAGTGATATCGAACATCACCTGTTAACCTACAGGGGGAGGTGGCAGACGGCGGGCAGGCATGGTGGCCTCGTCGCCCGCGCGAAGGCCGCCGTGCCCTCTCTCGCCACCCGCGGGGACTTGGTTCAGCTCAAGGGTCACGCCGACCGCGTGCTGATCGGCAAGATCGCTCGCTGCTGGGCAACGGTGGCAGAATTTTTCGGGGTGAAACCCGCCCATGACGCAAACGAGGTGCGGTGCCTACGGCGGTGGAAGAAGGGCCGTTTGTGGGGGGAAACGTTGATAGTAACCACCGGGGGGGGGTATTCGCGTCGTCCTGGAAAGTAGGTCGAAGAAAATCTCACAGTGCGGTTTGACCTCTCGGCGCGTACTGGAGTATGCCTCCGTATCACCCCGCGTACGCAGGCACCTGGATTACGTGAAAACGAAGACACACACCACGTAAGGGTACGGACGATTGGTGAAAGCGCCTTAGGGTAGGCGTTTGGACAGCTTCCCGTCTCGAAAAGGGGTGAGTAATCCGGTCATTATGCACACAATTGTCACACATTCCTCCTATTCTCCTCGCTTGCCGTCCTCCTGTGACGCGCTTGTTCCTCTCGCCGACAATTCAAGGTCCCGCCCCCCCCTTCTGACGTCGAGCGAGACTTCTCTGGGGGGGCGGCGGAATTCTGGACGATGTTGACCGGGCCCGAGGTGCAGCTCACGCACGTGGAGATAGGTGTCGTACAGGGAAGACTCAACGACAACGCGGAGAAAGGGGGGCAGAAGAAGTTGGGAGGCAAGTCAGCTGCATTGATTCTTGCTCTTCTGCTTGTTAGGACGCTAAGCTACTAGCCAGGGCACACTATTTCTCATAAGCAACCAACCGGAAATTTAATGACGAATAAGTAGGGCATCGGAAGCACAGTAGAGGGCACAAATTTTCTTTCGAGAGATCGGCACCACAGATGAGCCCAGAACGTACTCTTGTGCACGGCAGTAGACGGGGACTCGTCAACGAGCGATAGCGTGCATATAGACATGGCGGAGAGAGGAGGCGGCAAAAAGGCTGACGGCGCCGGTTTGCTCAACACTGGCTCTACGAGATTAACCTACGGACAGGTGCAGAAGTGAAAAACGGTCTTGTTTCCTCCCAATGCTCGTAAAACCGTGCAATTCCGGCGTCCCTGTATCCCCTGTGGGTAGCCATATCACGTTCGGGTACCACTAGGGACATGCGGCCGATCAAATTCGCATGGCTCCTCGAAAGTGTGGGTCTGTACTGGAAAGGCCTACAAGGTGTCCAACTGGTTGAAGGTTTATTCCTGACATTCAGCGGCGAAATCGCAGGAAGGTCTAATCGTTGAACGTCTGAGACATACGTATTCGCGACGAATGGGCCGTTCCGAGTGCTATATTCAGTATCATGTGTCAAGAGAAAATGATAATGACTCCTGTATGGCCGATGTGCCACGCCCACCACCACAGAATGATGTCTGTTTGGGCTGGGAGCAACGGGAAAGAGATTGGCACTTATCGAAGACGAAGGTCGCAGACGTAGTTACGAGTCAGACGTCAACCCATGCGCTGGCTTTCTGAAGTTAACGGGGGCAGCCGCAGGGCTTTAGGGTCCAAAATACTACTCATCCACGTATTGAGAGAAACTCGCTAGAGTTTGGGTCAGGGTGTACCACGATGGTCACTTTCGTTTTGAAGGAGGTGGAAAGCCTCTGCGTGTAGGAGTCAAGACTGCGCTGTCGTTTGTGCGCTTGACGATACGTGCGAGAACATTCCAAATCGTTGTTTTGTTCTTGCGGCAAGCGCAACTATGCGCAGGCGAAGACAAATGATTGATCAGGTTGAGTTGACAATAAATCGCCAGAGTGGAATCTGAAGAACATGTCTCTGCTACTGTGGGTGACCCTCTTTGTTGAATGAACGCTCCTCTGATTATCAGGTCCACGCAGCACTCTTCCGGAGCCAAGACCTGGAAGCCCTCGTCGCAGCGTTCAAGCGAGAGGGAGAATTGCGGGAGAAAGAAGAACGCCGCATCGCGCTCAAAAGACAACAATTTGAGGAGTCCATGGTAGTTCGCACCACGGGAATAGTGGACTCGGTTTCTTTGAACAGCAATTTTTTTCCTGGCGAGGCTTTAACCCGCTACAGTAACTGTCATATACCGTATGGTTGTGAGTCACCGCACAGGGGTGCGACCGATTTTCAAAGCGTAATTTCTCCACTGTCGAAAAGGGTGGTTTTGGAAATATCTCATCGAGAGCTTTCCTGAGAAGTATCTGTTGGCGCTCGCACCCTCCTGCTTGTGGAGAAATTGCGCTTTGAAAAACGTTCGCACACCTGTGCGCTGAATCGTAACCTTACGGTATGCTCATCCTCGGAGCAGATCATTCTGTGTGTGTATTGGATTTTGAGAAGCCTCCTGCCGCTGCCGGATGTCCTCGCTTGTGGATACTGCCACGCCGGTGCTGAGAGGTTCCGCGGGTAGCTGCACCCTTCATACCGCCGTAGGGTGGAGAATGGTCAAGAGTCGATGAACCACCCGAATGTTTCCTCTTCTTCTCCTAGAATTCGCGATTTCGGTGCGTGTCTAAAGTTTATGTGCGCCGAGGGGAATACCATACGGAAACATCCCGGTCATTGCGTTTCACTACAAGTATGAGACCACGCGCTACCGAAGGTTGTTAACTCATCGAGCGCAGCGTCTGAAAAGGCGTGCCGACAATCCCTGGCTTCTCTCGGCACGGTCAAATACTAAACGTTGATTTCTCCAGCCATTGTACATAGCCCGGGTTTTACAAGCAGTGTCGCACTGGACTGCAGCGACACCCTCTCTGTCCGTCCCTCGAAAACAGCACCTCCGCCGGAATCCACTGAAGCCGTCCTTCTGCACCTAGCGTTTGGGTGAGCACACCAGGGGGGAAAAAGTGCGTGGCAACCAGCCCCCGTAACCCCCAACCGCCGCCCCCGGTGCCATCACTTCTCGTGTATCTCAGGCCAAGCGCAGGAGCGGACCGATCGCAGAAGTGGTAAAGGCCTACGCTGCCGGGCTGGGCTATCGGCCGTCCACTAAGACAAAACACAAACGCATCGTCGACGGGGCAGGAGGTAGTGGCGACGGTGGCGGCAGGGGCGATGGTACTGATGACGGAGACACAGCAAGCGTGGAAGCAGTCGCAACTTCCCTCGCGGCAGCGTCGTCACTGTCGTCAGGAGAGCACCATGCAACCGACTGGTGGACGGACGGAGGGGTCAGCAACCGCTGGGCGATGGGCCCCGCCGTGCGGAAGACGTTGTTCCTCTCGCTGCAAGCAGGGGCGGTGGCGCACTTGCCGCTCAAGCAAAGGCGCGCTGCTGAATTGCCGTGGGTGCAGGTGAGGTTCCCACATAAGCAGTGGGTGGGAATGGAGATGGGTTACCCTCAATCAATGACGCCTACGGAGTATATCGCAGGGCACCGGCAAACAGGATTGACTGTCTTCTTGGCGCGTGAGCTTTCCGTTCGTCTTATCGTATATTTTTTTCACTTTTCGCCGTTTCATTGTCGTTTCTTCGCCAACCGCTTGCGACGGGGTGTAATGTGTCGGCACTAAGTGCCGTGGCCCGCAGTGTGAGGTAAGTGCTCACCAACTGTTTTCACGTGGTTTAGAACTCCAGACCCAGCTGAATGGAACTAACTCTTTATTACGACCTATTGTGAGCATGCCTTTTGTCTCATCCATCTCTGCGGTCACATTTACTCTTCCCTGCTATTCCGTACCTAGCCGAGTGCTTGATATCTCCCATCAATCGATTCTCACGTGACCCGACTAATGTGCATTTCAAGGCGTCCGCGTGACGAACATGCAGATTTAAAACGCTGTATGCATCAACAGTAATCCCGTTCTTCAACTCGGAAACAATACACCATGTAACCACCACCGTCTTGCCTGTTCCCTACCACATATCAACAACGACTGTATAACACGTTCGCGACCTCCATACCACAATGAAATCAGGGGGCCACGCACATACTTCTCCGCCGGCCGAAGGACGCCCTCGTCGCCTGCGCAAAGTACGGCCGGGACTTCCAAAACCTCACGGCGGCGCAGGTCGTCCTCGCCCTCCGAGCCTACGCCGCGCAGCGCATCCAGGCCCAATGGCGCGGCTGGGGTCCCCGCCGCCGCTTCGCGCCCAAGATCCTGGCCCTTAGGAGGCTCGTCGAGCGGGAGCGGGCCATCCGGGTCGCCCGACGGCGGGAGGCGTTCTGCGGATGGAAGGCGGCGCACCGGTCGAGGATGGAGCTGATGCGGGGCACGAGGAGAGCGTTTCTCCGGTGGAGGATCGAGTCCGAGCGGATGGCGAAGACGTCGGCGCTGTTCCGCGGAACGTTCTGGCCGCTCTACGTCTGGAGGCGCTGGGCCAACTACCGCATCAGCTCCAGGGACAAGGTGTGGAGATATTTTCTGTCTAAATCCCGTGTGACAACGGTCATGTTTGGAGGCGGGCAGGTTGTTGTCAGAAGCGCAGAGAAGAAAGGTTGACTCAAAACCTTGGCATATTAACGAGTGAGCCGGGCATGCTAGTCCATGCACAGCAGAGGGGGATCGCCCCTCTACGAACACATATCGCCAATGATACACGAAACCCCCGAAATCCCCGTAGATCAGTATCGAGTGCTGAGTACCCCCAAACAAGTCATAACATTGTGCTTGTTTGCGGTTCTTGGTCTCGACGGATGGAAGTGTATGGTCCCAGGTGAATCTACCAGCAGCGCTATCATGAAACAATACATGGAAATCCCTACTTCCCCGGCTCAATTTGTTAGAACAGAACAACCAAATGCCACCTAGTGTATGATTGTCGCGTCGACTGTCTCATACGCGAAGCCCCGGGCTGGCAAGTCTGTTTGCGCGACCCTTTTCACCCCTTCACCTTGCGTGAACCTCCCTCCCATTGTGGCTTCTGTGTCGATTTCGCCTTGAACACAACACAATACCACAACAACAACAACAACAACAACAAAGGCAAAGTTTCTTCGGGAAGTCTATCTGACCGTCATCCTCGTTCGGCACTTTCGAGCGTGGAACGTGGTCACCGGGACGGGGCAAAGGCTCGTCGGCCGGGCTGACCGGGCCTCCAACACCCGCTTGAAGACCAAGGCGGACCGGTTGTTCAGGTACTGCGGAACGTGGCCACGGGTGTTGTTGACGTCGTGGCAACCGCCTTGCGCTGGTACTGTTTATCGTTGTCTTGTCCTTCGGAGGCTTGCTGCAATGATCAGAAGCTGCATCAACTAACAGGTAGACGGCGTTTTGATCCCCATGCCGCCAATATTCGACGAATGAACTTGATCTCGTGTACATGCTGATCCCAAGCAGTGCTCCACACCGTACTGCAACATACTTGGTCCAGCAGCTGTTGTTTCGTTCCGAAAGCGTAGGGTGCCAACGTATTGCTTGCCATATATATCGTATGCATATGCCGATGCCACCCGAGCTTGACGTTGCTAATCGCGACGTTTGATGTATGAAGACACGCCTCTTTGGCGTTCGGTGAACACGACGCCCGATCGTCTTTGAACCAGACTCCCTCTAGCTGTCCCGAACACCATTTTGTTCATATTAGCTCATGATGTTTGCTTGACGAGAAGACTGTCGATGCTGTGGGTATTTGTTTTGACAGATGGTGGGCGGCACGCATCAGAAAGAAGAAATTCCTAGAGAGGCAGTGGATCAACGGCGGCATGTGGCTTCGGCTGAGGATCAACACCCGGCAGGTCGCGGCAACCTTCATCATTCTGAGGCAAGGGTTCAATTTTATTTTTTGAACGACGCGTGAAAAACGCCCCTTTCGATTTATTGTACGCGTCAGGGCGGGAGACGGAAACCGTGCGGGAGGGGGGCAAGATAAGAAGGTGCATTCTAGGGCTCTTTCCCGTTAAACCATCACCAGCTATGTACAGCCGTCGGGAAAGCCGAGAAACGCGCCCCGTGTACCTCGCAGAGCGCTACGCCGAACCTGCCGGAAACGTCTGGTGTGCATGTCGCAGGTACTGGGCATTTGCGCGCGCCACCTGCGCTCGACGCAGCGACGCCCATTTCCGGTCCTACTACCTCCTCGGAGAGATGGACAGGAGGCACACTTTAACCGACAAAAGAGGGGGCCGTCATTTGCACGGTCGAGGAGACAACAAAGGGAACAACAAGCGCGTGCGGTAAGGCCAGTGCCGACAAGTTGTATTGTTGTTCGGGAGGAAGAGGGGGCGGCAGGGAGGGGAAAACCGGCAGATACAGAGCAAGTGCTAAGGCGGCTTTCGCAGCACGCTTCACATGTTTCGCACCGACTCCCGTCTCTGGCGTACTAGACGGATGTCAAGCGTCTTACACCCACCAGAGTCTATTCATGATGACAATGGCGAGATGGGATAGGCCGGCCAGCTGATCCCATCGAGGAAAAAATTGGGGTGACATCCGTTTCGATATCATTCACCTACGAACTCACCCGTGGTAAAGTCGTTCACTGTGTGCTCACCCCGTCCATACGGGTGTTAGCGACTTTGCTTTGCCTGACCTTCAGCATAACGTGTGTGAGGGTGCGTTTCCATGTAAAGCATCAATACTAGGAAGAACCTCGTTGCCCAGCTTGTTGTCGGAGCTAACACCCGCAACGGCGCTTGTCCGCTGGACGTACGTGCCAAACAGGCAGAGACCCGGCGGCCACCACTCGAGGTACACCACCCACGGGGGCAGTGGCAGCCGGAGCGGACTCTCGGCAGGGGGGGACGACGCCTTTGACAACCGCAACCACAGTGCTGCCGACGAAGACGACGACAACGCGAGCCGCACCTCACGTGGCGGTACGCCAGAAGAAAGCGCAACAGAACCCTCTAATTCTCCGAGAAACGAGAGCGGGGTCGGAGTGGAAGGAGACCGGACCACCAAGCCACCGAACAGCCGGGGCGGCGGGGGCAGGAGCGGCCGCAGGAGTCACCACAACGTGGGCGGGGGAGACCGCGGCGGGTCCGCCTCTGCCGCCGCTGCCAACCCGCCCATCGCCGTGCTGGGGAGGCCTAACTACGTCGTTTTTCCGGGCCTGAGGGACACCAATTTCGGCGAGGATGTCCCGGATGGGGGAGCGACCTTCGCGTGTGAGGTCTTGCGGGACCACTTCGAGAAGAAGGAAGTGCTGAAGGCCAGGGTGAACTTCTTGCTCTACCGGGTAAGCGCTTGTGGTAGGCTTATGTCTTCGTGAAATGCGCGGGGGAAGACGGACGAAGTAATGTCCGCGTTGTTGTTTCGGTGAAGGCTTCTGGCATTCCTTGGGTTGTGTACGTTATGTTTCCTTTGCTGGTCGCCACCACCGATACATAAAACAAGAGTGGAAGCAGCCATAGACAGTGTTTCCCGCCGTGCCGATGCCAGCACCGTTCTCTAAATCTTCAACCCCCTGCACCGTCCTAACGTGCGTGGTCGGTGCCGCCACTGACCAACAAATACGCAGGGCAGGCCCCCTGCTATCATTTGTTCAGTAACACACTTACCCTCTGTGTTATCGAGTCGGCGCTGACTTGATAACACTGGCGGGCTATACTCCCTAGCCCCGAAAAGTTTCATTAGCTTGGTAGCACAGGGGTGAGGTGTGTACCTATATCGGAAACTTCTGTGTGCGCAAAAATCCGCCAGCGATTGGCCTATTCTATATGCTCTCTCTCCCTTTTACTTATTCTCCCGCATCCTTGCCCTACACCCCCCCCCCTTCTCCAGCGCCTTGGGCCACAGGTACTGGCGCGCCTGAGAATCAAGGCAAACGAGAGGCAGCGCTCTCGCTATGCCGCGTACATAGACGCGCGTCGCGTGCAGAAGAAGTACCTGAAGGCCTGGCACTTTGTGATCGTACAGACCGCTGCCGTGAGGAGGTGAGAATCACGGCGCGCACGCGCGCGGGAGCGCTTGCGTGGAAGAAAGGGTCTGGCTCTCTATGCTATCTGGGAGACCCTACTCCTTCCGCGTACGTTCATGGCGCACGCGAACGCTCGTTCAACTTTGCTAGGAGCTATCCTCCCCTGCAGGCTCCCTACCTCACATCACGGCGAGCCGAGGTTTCTGAGCCATCAGCTGCGGTCAGAGTGTTTTCTGTCTCACTAAACTCCCTCTGTGGCCACCTTGCATTCCACACACCTTACCACACACCTGAACCCAATCGATTTCCCTGCAGACCGCGGCCCACTTCAAAAATATCGACGAAAGAGCGAATAACCTTTCATTCACCCTGCACCTGCTACCCCCCCACACGTTTCCTCGAAAACACCACCCCGTTGAAAGGGGGGTCACTGGGGAGGTTATGGTTATGACGCTGAACCAGGTCCGTGCCTCAATGCAAAAAGGCAGCCCGGAAGAAGGAGACCTGACGGGGATGGAAGGCCATCCGCTTGCAGCTGGAGCAACAGCAAACTTTGCCGGCGGCGCAGGCGCGACATTGGGTGAATGTACCGAACTCGGTAGTGGTGATCTGCTATGCGGTGTGAATCAGCTCGACGAGGACAGAAAAATTCGCCGGCGGCAAGTGGAGCGGACATCCATCCGCTCGAGCAGGGTATGTACTTGGGATAGAACGCCCTGCCTAGAGCAGCTCGTGGTCAGTTCTGCCATGCAAGAAACACAGGGAAAACGAACCGGGAGCTTGCGCGCACACACGACCATGCTTGCCGTTGGTCGAAGATCGTGCTCGTACCAAAGCCATACTCGTTTGTACTGAGCAGCAACACTCGCAGATATTGCGCAAAATATGAATTAGTTTGGTACCTTGACACACAAACACACACAGAAAATGGCGGATCTCTCAACTAGTTTATATCCGTTAGATGGTAGTCCGATGGGTTTCCTGACTCGTGGGTTGAGGGTCGACGGTCGAAAGGCTTGCCGCTCGAGCGACCGCCGCCTTTTCCAGCAGTGTGTACCACGATCCGTCGATGCAAACCGGCCAACTTGCATGGTTTTTGTGTTTATCATTTGGTGCCATGATTACAGCTGGTTGACAGAACGGTGTCGCTGAAGGAGCAGTCCGTGCAGGACGCGGAAAACACCGCCGCGTGGGTCAGCGCGCGCAAGGTCCGCGAGCGCGCCTTGGCAAAGTTCTTGATACGGGAGGGCGCCAGGGCGAGGTCGGCAGACGAAAAGGCCCAAGTGTTCGTCGCGGGATTCAAGGCAAGAGCAACGGCAACCTGCCCCCCCTCCGTCCTCGCGCGATTTCTATTTCGTTCCAACCAAAGCTCCCTGGACCTTGATCGGGGTTCTCATCTCGTTTGGACGTATCTCACCCCGGAGTTTCACCTACCCCGGGTGTACAAACCGCATACTTTTCCAACAAAGCATAGATCTTGTGTTCCGGGGCCGGCTAAATCCCACAAGAGACGGATATGGCCTTCGTTTTTTCGTCCGATTCGGCCGCTTCCTCTGCAAGTGTTGTGTGGCCGATATATACTACCGAGAATCATGGCTAACACGATGTCAGGGGGAGCAATGGCTCCCCGCGAGGAGGTACTTGTGTATAGCGATTGGGATCACGTAGGTAGTTTGATCCCGGCCGTCTAAATAGTCACCATGAACGATCATCATGTATTCAGCCAAGGAAAGACACTACTGAGTGTTTTTTCTCACTAAATATATCCTGGTCTAGGATGAAAGCGACGCGCTGCAAAGCTCGTTGTTTGTAAACCACAATCCACTTCGTAAGTCGAGAGGGAAGGGGTTGCTGTACCCTTCTCGAGATAAAAATACCTCAGGCAGGAACCGCAGGAGGGGGTCCAGCCCCCCCCTCCTACGTGACCCCGGTTGGGTCATCTAGCTAGTAAAAGTGGAGAATAGGGGCCAGAGGGGCAGACGATAGAGTCCAGTGATGGGAGAAAAAAAAAAACTACATAGCAGTTGGCGCAGTTTACCCTAGAGAAGAGCAAATGTCGCAACGAATTTTGACCTTGCTCAGCGAGACCCGGACTGCTCATCGTTCAACTCGCCCCCGACTATTCCCCATCCCCATACTCGTTGATTCCCGATTTTTTTACGGCCGCAGCAATACGCCGCTGAGAACCTAGTCAACGTGGTGGCACGCATCTTTTACACGGTGGTAGATGGCAGGAGGTCAGTAACACTCCGCAAGACCTTACGGCAATGGCGCAGCTGGTACAACATTCGACTGTCTGTGCAGCTCTACAACCGGCAGCGACTTCGCAACTGGTGAGTTCTCCGAGTTTTGCTGCAAGGCACACCGCAAGCAGCCGGACGCAACCACGACGCGTTCGTCGCTCTATTTCGCTCACGGTGCATCACCCATCCGAGCCTGACGCCCAGATGAGGAAGACGAAAAATGCTCACGTACACCTGCGAAAGCTGAAAAGACCAAAAACAGTGATCGTCCGTATCGGCTGGTCGACCAGTCGTAAGGTGTGATGCATAGGCACATCGGTAATTATTGTGGTGATATTATGGGCAATAGGTCCCGAACCTTGCCTCGGTGGCCAAGACGTGTGAACACACGTAGCCGTCGTTATCCTCATACGTGGTGCTGTTTCCCTGGCTTCCTTGCCGTTGCTTTGCATTCTGCTCTGTCTGTCTGTCTGTCTGTCTGTCTCTCACTCTCTCTCTCTCTCTCTCTCTCTCTCTCTCTCTCTCTCT